>WEDG01002912.1:0-88922 GCA_017591395.1 Schistocephalus solidus | reverse complement strand
GTTAACTTCGAATTTTTAAGGCCTGCGAAAGCCATCGCGGTCTGTTCGTTAACCTTTTTTTCTCAAAAATTGGACAGTGTTTTTTTCCATGAGCCTGTGCAGTATGTCCCGGAACGTTTCCCAGTCCTCGGTTACGTTTCCAAAGAATAAAGGTTCCCACTGGGTGCGCATGAGTTCGGCCCTCATTCCACCGAAATCGCCTTGCCATATATTCCTTCTGATTGTTGTGGGTCTTGCTGGTATAGAAAAATAGTGAGTACTCCCATCGCATTACCACGTGGTCACTTTTTGCCTAGCGGCGGTAGACACGACACTTCGTCGATGCTGTCGTGCGACTTCGTGAGAACTAGGTCCAGGCAATTGGCCTGTTGTCCTTCGCACACCCTGGTTGGAAAAAGTGACGTGCTGTGTGAGACGTAGCTTTAGTGTCGTGCTCAGAAAAACAACCGTCGAAGGCTAGATCAGAACTATGTGCACAGGTCGAGCTCCAGTCGATGTGAGGCGCATTGAAGTCACCCATGATCAGGATATCCAACCGTGTGGCAATCTTTTCAAGTTCCTCTAGCAGGTAAGCATCAGCTACGGGGTCTCTTCTCGGTGGTCGGTAGACTGTCAGGACATCTAGACTTGATGTACCTGGCACTTTTTACGGATAGCCATATCGCCTCGGAAGTAGGCGCGAGTTTATAAGTTTTGTCTAAAACTGTAATTTCGCTTTTCACGTATGTGAGTACGCCACCTCCTTTACGCTCTTTCCTGTCTTTTCTAAAAAGTTGGTAGCCAGCCACTAAAAGTAGTATGAATCATATATGGCACATATATTATACCCTAATTTCGACCTAGGTATAAGCTTAAAGCCCAAACACGCGTTTCGCTGATGTATCTGCTGCTGCTTGACGCAGCAACGTGGGGTTCGGCACCTCAGTGGGCCCCTCAGCGTTCTCTATGCGCGTTCTGGTATATGGACTCCAGAGAATAATCAAGGAAATAATTTATGTAATAATAAAGTGCAGCACATGGCGCCAGATGAATCGGACATACCTTTTTTTGTGTCAGACCAGGAATTTAAATGTTAATTTGGGTCAAAGTCAATCAACCACTTTTAAAAAAACCACGTCATGCCCATTCTACAAACAAGCAGTACTACAAGTAGTATGAATCGTATATGGCACATATATTATACCGTAATTCCGACAAAGGCCTTAGATAAAAGCCCAGACTCGTGTTTTGCCAAAGTTTCTGCTGCTGCGTGACGCAACAACGAGGGCTTCGGCTCCTCACTGGGTCCCCCAGCGTTCCCTATGCGGTTTCTGGTATATGGACACCAGAGAATAATCAAGGAAACAATTTCTGAAATTATTTAGTGCAGGACACGACTTTTAAGGTCATACCAAAAATTTCAATTAACATTTGGGTCGAAGACAATCTACCACTGTAGATCGACTATGTAATGTCCATTATTCAAACAAGTAGTACAACAAAAAGTATGAATCGTATATGGCACATAAAATGTACAGTACTTCTGACATAGGTACCAGTTCAAAGCCCAGACACGTGTTTCGTTAATTTTTCTGCAGCTGCGTGACGCAGCATCGAGGGGTTCGACTCCTCAGTGGGTCCCCCAGGGTTCCCTATGCGGTTTTGGGTATAAGGACTCCCGAAATTAATTAAGAAAATAATTTCTGAAATTATTAAGACCTGAACATGGAGTCAGATGATTCGGACATGACTTTATTGGGTCAGAACCGAAATATCAATGAACATTTGGGTTTAAGACAATAAAACACTGTGGAATTACAACTTAATGTCCAATCTTTAAACAAGAAGTACGTTAAGTAGTATGAATCGTATATGGCATATATATAATACCGTACTTCCGACATAGGTTCTAGCTTTCACCCTTTATACATGTTTCGCCAATGTTTCTGCAGCTGCGTGACGCAGCAAAGAGGGTTTCGTCTCCTCAGTAGTTCCCCAAGCGTTCTCTTTGCGGTTTCTGGTATATGGACTCCAGAGAATAATCTAGGAAATAATTTCTAAAATTATATATTGCAGACATGACTTTTTAGGGTCAGACCTGCATTTTCAATGAACGTTTGGGTCGAAGACAATCAACTACTGTGGAATAACCACGAAATGCCCATTCTTTAAACAATTAATACTATAAGTAGTATGAATGATACATGGCACATATATAATACCGTAATTCCGACATAAGTACTAGCTTAAAGCCCAGACACGTGTTTTGCCGATTTTTCTGCAGCTGCGTGACGTAGCAGCGACGTTTCCTCTCCTTAGTCGGGTTTGTTCATCGTTTTCTATGCGGATTCTAGCATATGGACACCAGAGAATAATCAAGGAAACAATTTCTGAAATTATTTAGTGCAGGACACGACTTTTAAGGACAGACCCAAAATTTCAATTTACATTTGGGTCGAAGACAATCTACCACTGTAGAGCAACCATGAAATGTCTATTATTCAAACAAGTAGTACAACAAGTTGTATGAAACGTATATGGCACATAAATTATACGGTACTACCGACATAGGTACTAGCTAAAAGCCCAGACACGTGTTTCGCCAATGTTTCTGCAGCTGCGTGACGCAGCATCGAGGGTGTTCGTCTTCTCAGTGAGTCCATCAGCGTTCTCTATGCGGTTTCCAGTATATGGACTCCAGAGAATAATCAAGGAAATAATTTCTGAAATTATGGAAAGCAGGACATGGAGTAAGATTATTCGAACATGACCTTTTAGGGTCAGACCCGAACTTTTAATGAAAATTTGTGTCGAAGATAATCAATTACTGTGGAGTGACAACGTAATGTCAATTCTACAAACAAGGTGTACTACAACTATTATGAATCGTATATGTTACATATGTTATGTCGTGCGTCCGACATAGATCTTTGATAATAACCAAGACACGTGTTTCGCAAAAGTTTCTGCTGCAGCGTGTCGCAACAATGAGGAGTTCGGCTCCTTTGTGGGTCCCCCAGCGTTCCCTATGCGGTTTCGGGTATATGGACTCCAGAAAATAATCAAGCAAATAATTTCTGAAATTATTAAGTCCTGGACATGGGAGTCAGATGATTCGGACATGACTTTATTTGGTCTGACCCGAAATGTCATTGAAAATGTAGGTTTGAAGAAAATAAAACACTGTGGAATTACAACTAATTGTCCAATTATTAAGCAAGTATTACTTTAAGTAGTATGAATCGTAAATGGCATATATATAATACCGTACTTCCAACATAAGTACTAGCTTAAAACCCGGACACGTGTTTTGCCGATTTTCTGCAGCTACGTGACGTAGCAGCGAGGGTTCCTCTCCCTGGAGGGTTCTTCATCGTTTTCTATGTGGATTCTAGCATACGGACACCAGAGAATAATCAAGGAAAAAAATTTCTGAATTTATTTAGTGCAGGACACGACTTTTTAGGTCATACCCAAAATTTCAATTTACATTTGGGTCGAAGACAATCTTCCACTGTGAAACAACCATGTAATATCCATTATTAAAACAAGTAGTACAACAAGTTGTATGAATCGTAAATGGCACATAAATTATACCGTTCTACTGACATAGGTACTAGCTAAAAGCCTAGACACGTGTTTCGCCAATGTTTTTGCAGCTGCGGGACGCAGCATTGAGGGTTTCGTCTTCTCAGTGAGTCCATCAGCGTTCTTTATGCGGTTTTCAGACAATAATCAAGGAAATAATTTCTGTAATTATGAAGTGCAGGACATGGAGTTAGATTATTTGAACATGACTTTATTTGGGTCAGACCCGAAATTTAAATGAACATTTGGGTCGAAGACAATCAGCCACTGTAGGATAACCACGTAATGCCCAATCTACAAACAATATGTACCAATATTAGTATGAATCGTATATGGCACATATATTATACCGTTCATTCGAAATAGGTACTAGCTGAAAGCTGTAATTCAAGCAAACAATTAAAACAAAGCGTAAGTGGTAAATGAAAAGAGGAGATTCTTTCACTTTTATTATTTGTTGGCGCATAAGCAGTGCTAAATCAGTAAACCTATAAAACTATAACCAAAATTCTACTTTTTGGACGAGATGTACGCTTGCTCTATCTGAGGATTAAGCGTTTTAAGATTTACCAAACGGATTTTAGATTTAATAATATGTACAGAGGGCTGCGAAGTCTCGCACACGCTAGATATGTCTCCTTCCATTACTCGATTACTCAAGCATGAGAGGGAAGTGCAACTTTGTGTCATTTTACGAGTCGCGTGCGAGACATCGTAAACTACCGGACGGAATTTCGGGTTACTTAATAGGAAAATGTTGGTTAATAGTTTACAAGAATGTATTAAAAAAGGCTTAAATTGCAGTTGATTTCATACAATAAATAGAAAACGACAAGCCGGGCACAATTTCAATCACAATTATGCAAAGTTACACTTAATTACCTAATTGACTATTTGGGCCAGCACAAATAATACGTTGCAGTAAAGAGAATATGTTAAACTAAAAATTTATATCAAATTCACTGCTAGGGGCAAGAAATAAGGTAAAATCAAATTTTCTTCTATCTTAAATAATCGGTACGAATGCCCTTGAACTTGACTTTTCTTTGTCGTCAAAAAATGTTTTGACCTAATTTATTCGATTATGAGTGGATTATAGCCTGCATCTGTTCCAAGCATTTTCAAATGACGTCATTCAAGATGGAGAATACGTTACAATGCACAAAGCCTTCCGTCAAGTGAAGGCGAATGCTCCTTATGAACTCTCATCACCTTGGCCTTTATAATTAATTGTCTTAAATGCAATGCAGCCCTCAAACATTCAGGAACGAAGAATGGCTTTCCGTAACTTATACAAAGATGTAATTCGGGCGAATTTTAAACAGGTGGAAAAACGCAAAATGAGGCAGCTAAGGAAGGAGCTGAAAAAAAGAACAAAAAGGCTCCAATTAAAAGACAAGCAATATCGGGTGATGAAAAGGTCTTTCCTGTGGCAGACTTGTTATATTATTAGAGTTGTTTCAAGCCGAGAAGACCGACGATAAGGGTTATGTACTCAACTGTACACAGCCTGTTTGATTAAAGTACTGAACTCCGATGGTTTGTTGATGAACAATTAACATGCATTATTGTTCTTAGAGAAACGACATTCTCTGAAGCATTTAGAGAACAGAAAGTGTCCCGCCGTTGTAACCAAATCTGTGGAATAGACAGCCGAATCCACGTAGAAGGAATCACTGTTTCTATAAGCTCTAATATAACTGTGGTTTCCTAAGCTCAACACATTTATAAAAAAGTACATGCACCTCACACTTCTTAGGCTCCATCAAATCGTTAGAATAAAAAAATCGTAAAACTAACGCCAATGTTTACTTAAAACTTTAGCTCCATTTCGATGTTTTGGTTAATTAGCAGTTTTCGGAAGGATGAGTTTGTTTTTAGTTAAAAAAACCTGCCTTGGAAAGTTTTTAAATAGTGAAATCTAACAATTTAACAGCTATAAAGATTGAGGATGACTGCATCAGGGTAAACTATTTTAAGGTAAAGGCTAGTCTGTTATTGACGTTTGAAAGTATTCATTTTACAGAGGTCAAAATCCCTGCTGTCGATTGAAGGGGAGAGGAACTTCCAATCGGATGCGAGCGCAGTCAATTCCAGTGTCAGGTCTGCTGACTCATACGACTTAGTTGAAATGATTGGTCAAACCTTTGAAAATGGATCACGATCAAGAAGATTTCAATGGAAAGAAATTTAAACGCATTCCTACAGGCAACGTATTTGTATTTTTATAAAAAAGTGTTGATAATGTTTGATTTAGGTTTAGTAAAACAACTATTACTAGCCGTTTCATAAGGCTATATCAAAGCCTAGGCATAGGCATGTTGCTAATTTGAATTACGTAGGGCACACATGAAGTTAAAAACGGAAAAAAAATAAAAAACAGGCGGACGTTTCATTTAACTCATACCATTGAGAAAGCGTGGCAACTGGCATTCATATTTGCATACCGTCCTCAAAACCATAATGTCCAACGCAATGTCAATATACTGTCAGAATTGACGGATACATTTAGTAATCAATTGTCTGAAATGGCATACAAAAAATTACTCTTCCAGATTGTGCCATTCGGAACACGCGCTTCCAAAGGATAACGCTCGAATTATCTAGAGCTACCACCAATATGTGCTAGTGACCACATTGTCCTGCGCTCGCAGCCTGAATCACTTAAGCAACTGCAAACAAACATCTGGAAGGGGGATTTTAGCAGCATGCGCACACAAATCCCAGCAATACCCTGGAAAACCACATAATCAGAAACTTTGACTGAATGCATTGGAACGTTATGGTAGTTTGTTAAAGGAATATTTAATGTAAACTGTCCCTTTTTAATGGCAGGAAACAAACAGTCGTCCATTGTAGATAAACCTCGATACACAGACATCCCTTAAAAAACAATAACGACAAAGAAGTGGTTTCAAATAATGGGAACTGTGAACAACTAGCACTAATACAAACTACGAACGCACGTCTGTAAGCTTGAGGCAAGCCGACTGCAATGGACCTATGATGTTAAAAATACAACATAACTCATTGGAAAATCCCAATATCCTTTACAGTTTCATCCACAACAACCAATGAATATGTGACTTGATTCCAGTGCTGTGGGCCGAAAATGGAGTACTGCAAAGGGATGACGAAATGAAAGCCTCAATCCTCTCTAGCTTCTCTCAGTGGGGTTTTAACCGTGGAACAAATTCTTGGCCACTCCTCTTTTAAGGGTAACTACAAAATAAGAAAATATTCGCAGTTGGAAATAATGTTTACTTCTCGCATACAATGATGAGGTCAGAATTATTCCACCCGAGGCCTCTCAAGTCAGCGAATCCAGATAGCATTTATCTGCACTCCATTGATAATTTGCCAATGTACTATGTGAGCCGGTTTCGCTTTTATTCCAAAATTTAATCGAAGAAGGTGAACTTCCACAGGGTTGGATGAATGCCCTTATTAAATAAATAAATTGTATATTTAAGGCCCAGAGAGCCCCGTCATCTCACCATCCACAATGGAGGGTCCATGCTGGGGTCGTTGTTTGAAATTGGTTTCGAATTTCAAGGACCTTGAGCCTACGAGTTTTTAGTCTCTACCTCAGTGTAAAAGACACGGTGCTGGAAAATAATTAAAGAATGGTCTTTATATTACTCTGAGTTTGTGAATTGTGACTTGGACCCTCGATCTTTGCTGCTTTCTGAATCACATGCCGGCTGTGTGCTCCCTGCATCTGCTCTCAATCGCGGAAGGGGCTCAAACCAAAGGCTGAGTCCTTATATTTTCATATTCTTATTGTTGAATATCCTTCCTGACTCTGTTAATTTTGTGGCAATCCTAACATGCAAAACTCAAGTTCCATAAGTTTATTGTCACAAAAAATTGGTCCACGACCTAGTTTTGAATCTGCACCACAAAATTGATTGGGACCGTCTAGTGAGCCAAGGGTGACTCAGCTAGGTTCAAGAAAGCTCGCGGGTCTGTGATGTCGAAGCTAACAACGGTAACATTTGCAGGCGCTTGAAATTCACTCTTCAGCGCCTGGATGCCTCATGCAAAATATTTTGGTGGCATACAACTTCTAAAAACCGCCGCATTGGGGATATTTGGCTTATGAATCTGATATTTGTCTTCAAGATAGGTCGAATGATGGCAAAAGAGAAAAAAAATTGAAGAATGTAGTCCTAGGACCTGGTGAGATAATTCTTGTATTTACCAAGTTGCACCGCCAAAAGCTACATTGACGGTAGTAAGTTAGGTATGGCAGTAATGACATGTGTCGGTGAGTAGACATGGTGAACTGACAAAGGAACTGCTAACGGTAGGTATTGACGGTAGTATGTTAGATATGGCAGTAATGACACGCGTCTGTGAATTGACATGTTGAACTGACGAAGGGATTGCTAACGGTAGGTATTGATGGTAGTATTTTAGATATGGCAGGAATGACATGTGTCGGTGAGTAGACATGGTGAACTGACGAAGGGACTGCTAACGGAAGGTATTGACGGTAGAATGTTAGGAATGGCAGTAATGACATGCGTCTGTGAGTTTGACATGTTTGAACTGACGAAGGGATTGCTAACGGTAGGTATTGACGGTAGTAAGTAAGATATGGCAGGAATGACATGTGTCGGTGAGTAGACATGGTGAACTTACGAAGGGACTTCTAACGGAATGTATTGACGGTAGTAAGTTCGATATGGCAGGAATGACATGTGTCGGTGTGTACATATGGTGAACTGACAAGGGGACTGCTAACGGTAGGTATTGACGGTAGTCAGTTAGATATGGCAGTAGTGACATGCGACTGGGAGTTGACATGGTGAACTGACGAAGGAACTGCTAACGAGAGGTATTGACGGTAATAATTTATATATGGCAGTAATGACATTCTTCTCTGAGTTGACATGGTGAACTGATGAATGGACTGCTAAACGAAGGTATTGACGGTAGTAAGTTAGATATGGCAGTAATGAACTGCGTCTGTGAGTTGACATGGTGAACTCACGAAGGGACCGCTAGGGTAGGTATTGACGGTAGTAAGTTTGATAGGACAGGAATGACATGTGTCGGTGTGTAGACATGGTGAAATTGACGAAGGGACTGCTAACGGTAGGTATTGATGGTAGTATGTTAGATATGACAGAAATGACATGTGTCGGTGAGTTGACATGGTGAACTGACGAAGGGACTGCTAATGGCAGGTATTGACGGTAGTAAGTTTGAAATAGCAGTAATGACATGCGTCTGTGAGTTGACATTTTGAACTGACGAAGGAACAGCTAACGGTAGGTATTGACGGTGGTAAGTTAGATATGCCAGGAATGACATGTGCCGGTGGGTTGACATGGTGAACTGACGAAGGGACTTCTAACGGTAGGTATTGACGGTAGTAAGTTCGATATGGCAGTAATGACATGCGTCTGTGAGTTGACATGGTGAAATGACAAAGGGACTTCTAACGATAGGTATTGACGGTAGTATGTTAGATATGGCAGTAATGACATGCGTCTGTGATTTGACATGGTGAACTGACGAAGGGACGTATAACGGTAGGTATTGGCGGTAATAAGTTAGATTTGGCAGTAATGACATGCGTATGTGATTTGACATGTTGAACTGACGAAGGCAATGCTAACGGTATGTATTGACGGTAGTAAGTTAGATATGGCAGGAATGACAAGTTCAAGTGAAAAGAACATTTCTTTGACCGAAGGCAGTCACCCTGACAGCCTAACTGTCCCGTTTCAGAAACCAAAAACGTGCCCACTTAAACTTATCGTCCTCAATTCCAGATCTCTTTTTTATAAGATGCCTTTGCTCCAGACTCTGGTTTTCATCCACCGCCCCGACATTGTAATATTTACAGAGACATGGGCAACACCCTCTGTATCCGACTCCGAACTCTCTATTCTAGGCTACGATTACATTCGGAATGATCGACACGAGGGCCGTGGCAGAGGAAGCTATATCTATGTTAGGCAACCAATTACATTTTTTCCATTGGACTATCGCCAATTTACCGCGGTAGAGGAGAGCTGTTGGCTCCGAGTAGTTCTAAAAGATAACTACTCCTTACTCGTTGGTAGTGTCTATCGCCCACCCAATGCCAGCGAGGATTACGATCTTTGTCTCTCGCTGGCATTTCACGCCGCAGCTGACTGAAATCTGAAGTACTGCTTGATTGCAGGTGACTTCAATCTTCCTGAAGTTCACTGGTTTCCAACTTTCGGTCCTGCAAAGTTCGAAGACCTACTTGAGGCCATAGATATAGGCATATGGGACCAGGTAGTTGATTTTCCCACCCGAGGATCAAACATATTTGATCTTATTTTTTGTAGAGGTTGTCGGCCATTGTCAGTGGCACCTTTAGATCCACTTGGGAATTCTGATCATACTATAGTTCTTTCTACACTAGAACTAGAGGCTGCTGAAACGTTTTCCGAAAAAATAAAGCTTTTACCGTGATTTCAGATCAGCAAATATGAGGGAATTGCAAACAAACCTAAATTCCCACGACTGGACTAACTTCTTTGCATGTTCGGATGTGAATGTTTGCACTGATACTTTTTACAAGGTTCTAGGTCCACTTATTACTCGTTTTGTTCCCCATAAGAAAATAATTAATGTCAAGGATGAAGTCTACCTCCTTTAATCTTTCCGCCGTATACGGCGTAGACTCTCCCGTCGTTTTTATCTACAAAACGACACCTCCGTCCTGCCCTTGATCCAACAAATCTTTGATGAGGCTAAGAGGCTGTCTGACGAAAAACGACAAGCTGATGAAGTTAACTTTGCCGAAAACCCTTCGTTAAATGTTGCGAAGCTCTTTTAGCGCACACTAAAAGTGCGGAGAAAACGCAGCACCCCGTACTTCGAGACGCCATAGGAGACCCAATAGCTGACGCTAAGTTGACTGCTGATAGCTTCAATACTTTCTTGGCTAGAACGTTTAGTGAACATAATGTCGCCCCTATTCCTAACATCCGAGTTTGGACCGGTAACGTCCTTGAAACCATAACTTTTACCCTCTGGGACTTGACCGTAGCCATTCGGCGTTTTCGTCAATCTTACAGTCCAGGACCAGATGGCGTACCGGTCAGCGTTCTAAAGGCGGATGTAAACAAAATATTTCCGTCCCTTCTAGATAAGATATTTAATCTTGTTCTTGAAAGTGAAACTTTCCCTATTTTATGGAAAGAATCGCACATATTGCCTATTCCCAAACACGGCCGACCTTCGTCATTTGACGACTTTGGGCCAATAAATACACTACGAGCAGCCTCGAAGATCTTCGAGACCTTGATCAAAGACAAGATGATGCGTCACCTAACAGAGCATAACCTCGAAAAAAAGGTCTTGTGACAACTGCCAGCTCTCTTACTTTGATCATGTGCTACAATCTAGAGACAACGATTTTGCAATTTACACCGTTTACTTTGATTTCACTAAGGCTTTTGATCGTGTTGACCATGATCTCCTACTGCTGAAACGTGCCTCCTTAAGCATAGGTAACAAGCTTCTTAACTTAATATTTTCCTATTTGAATGCTCGCTCACAACGGGTTAAAATTTCTGATGTTATCTCCAACCCCACGCATGTGAGGAGCGGAGTTATTCAGGGCAGCGTGCTCGGCCCGCTTCTATTTTGCCTCTTTTGTCGACGATGTTCCTGATTGTTTTCAGTATGGTAGGCCCTTCATGTACGCTGAAGATTTAAAAGTTGCCTATCGATATAAACCGGTTGATCGCAACATCGTGCTTGAGCTCTTGAAAAAGGATCTTCAGGCCTTCGCTCAGTGGTTTCGCACATGGCGACTCTCACTTTCTTGGCGAAAGTGCTCCGTTATAGTTATTGGCAACAACCATCAGCCCCACCTTAGCAAAGACTGTCACGATCTAAATGTGCCCAGAGTTATAAATTATCTGGGCATATCATATTCTAGTAGTCTTAATCTGTCAGAGCCCTGCGCCCTGATTGTCTCGAAAGCACGCCAAACTCCTGGGTTAATTCTCAGAAAATTTAAAACCAACAACATTAGAATCAGCCTCTTTAAAATGTATGTCAGGCATAGTCTGGAATACGTCTCGTTTCTATTTAGCCTTCTGCACGCTGGTGAATGAAAGAAGATAGAATCAGTCCAGCACTTCTTTACAAAAAGAGTTTTCTATTCAGAACACCGAAACCTGTCATAGCAACAACGCTGTAAGCTTACAAGCCTTGACCCGCTGTGGCTTCGCAGATTACAATAGGGACTATTTTTACTGTTTAAACTTATAAACAGTCGTACATTCAACCCCCTGAGGCACCTCGACCACTTTCAGCGCACCAGTCAACGAGATGTATTTTTATTTCTTCCTTAGGCACGCACGGTAAGATGCCGACAGTTTTTTTTCTGTAAACGCTATAGCAATCTGGAATAAACTACCTAGAAGTATCAAAATTCAGCAAATCTATGCACTGTTAACGCGAACTGTCACTAGTTTTCTACATTCAGGACACCTCCCAAAACGTTTGTGTGCTGACTCTGTGGAAGCTCTCTTCGGTTCTGATGGCGTTAACGGACTCTGAATCCTGTGCCGGACTTCATGCTGAGGGCAATATTGCTGGCTCTGCAGACCTCAATCAGCTTATTTCTCAGTCGACAGCGAACAGCCGCTCGCCATCATACCTGATGGTGCATAAAACCGGATCCGTAACACTGAACGGAGAAGTTCTTCACCGGGCACCTGTGTTAATGCGTCCCTGTCCTGAGCTTTAATTACTCAATAAGCTGCAGTCTTATCTCCTGAAAACACCTAAAACAGCGATCAGGAGTTTTTTTCACTGTCAGCTTGACCCTCTACTGTATATTTTGTTGACCTTGCCTGTAAACTGGCAATAAATAAATAAAACAAACTTTCATTTAAAAATAATTAATGCACTATTTGAGCATCCAATGAAACAGCAGCAATGAGTAGTATGGTAAACATATCCTATTCAAAAAGATTTGCCATTTTTAAAACAAAAGTCAACAATCTTTGGCATATACGGTGAACTGAAAAAGAAGCAGTAAAACAAACTCTATGGGTAAAATCAGAGGCGGAGTTCGGCGAGTCACCAATTTAAAAAAACTAGGAGAAAAAAACCGCTTCACTAAAATGTATAGCTAAATGCAATGGGATAGTATTGTGATGTTACTGACAACGTATGACGGTTCGGTTAGCTCCTTGTCGGATGAGAGAGAATATAACAGTCAGAGCTACTGTTTATAAACACCAGTGGAGGTGAAAGAGGACGAAGTCATCGTTAAAAATATGGTCGAAACGAAGAGGGGACAGTAGAGGTCACCAGATCATCATCGAAATGCAACCTTACTGACTGCATAGTCCACCAATCAAAGAAGCAAAACCATCAGAACCCACCTTGCTCCTCAACTGAACCTGGAGACCATCGTCTGGGTTACAAAAGCGGAGAGAAGTACCAAGGTTGTCAAGAGTTGGCAATGCTAGTTTAAAAGGAGGGGAAGAAAAAGTGAATGCAAAGATTGACGCTGCAGAGGATGATGGAAATATAATTAGAGACCAATATAGTATCAAGGGAGTTGCCTCAAATACCAGGAGGACCCTTTTAAAAATTTAAAAGTTGCGAGGTTGCGAATGAAACAGACAATAAGGACTTTATATCTTCCGAAGTTAAATGTTTGCGTAATTAGGTTTTGAAATTAGCTAATGTAGACGACAACCTAATTTGTAGTAGAAGATTATTCCATATAAAAGCATATATGGAAGCAAAAAACTGAGACCGGTTAGTTGTGAAGCTAAGGGGTTATGAAATGATCATTGAGGAATTACAAGTGGCATAGGGTCGATCTACCGGAGTGAGAGCGTTAATTCGTTGGAGATTTGGGCTAGATTTAACGTGAAACAGGAATCAGAGACCGGCTTCGAGTCTTCTAAACCACATAAATTTTATGTTTGCTAACTGGCATCTAAACGTATAAGAGATACTGGATTCAGAAAGAGAAAAATGTCTTCAAGTAACAATTATCTGAACTTGCTCAATTTTACTGCGGTCAGAGGCTTTCATCAGCCCAAAGTGGGGACAGCAGTATTCTAGGATAGGAAGAACAAACATGCGGTATAGGTTTTACTTTATTTCCGGAAGGTAGAAATTATGTGATACAAAAACCACATACCTGTGCAGCCTTTGCAGAAAATTTTATCTGCATGAGACGATAATGCTAGCTTATTCGTGTAACTTTGACCTAATTCTTTTATGGTTGATCGATCTAAAAGTGTAATATTTTAAAATACTAGGTGTCCAGGAAGCTTGGCGGGGCCAAAAGACATGAAACTGCTCTTGAATGGAGAAAATTCCATCTGCCAAGTACAGCTCCAACGTGAGAGCATAAGTAGATAAGTTTTGATGTTATCAACGCAACTATTGGCAGTTTCTTTAGAAAATGAATAAATGCACTTGAGATCGTCAGCGTAAACGAAATTTTGTGAATTTGTGAGTAAAGTTGACATTTCGTTTATGTACAGAATGAAGATAAGGGGAGCTAGAACCGTGCCTTGTAAAATGCCACTCGGATCTGCTGAGGCCCACAATAGCTTTTACCTACAAAGACCTTCTGGCTGCGGTTAGACAAGTAGGAACCGATGAAGTCAAGGAGAGGAGGCCGGATGCCGAGGGCTTCCAGTTTCACCAGAAGACGTCTGTGCGGTACCTTGTCAAAGGCTTTGCGCAATCAGCTAGCCTAACTCTGCAAAATACATTGCTCAACGGTTCCGTCGTTGATCGTCTTGTAATGAAGGATATGAAATACCTTCTTTACTTAATGAAGATAAGAATTTCATTCTTGAAGACTTTGATTAGAAAGAATTGTTAAGTGCGTTCTTTGCAAATCATCTTACGATGGAATCTGAACCGGGTCCGACATTTCAGCCAGTCAGCCATTGATTTCTTCTTAGAATTAATTCGAAAACAAATAATTCATCTACAAAACTAGCACTTTGCGGGGACTGATGGTATTACAAACTAAGTGATCCAGAGATTGCCAGGATTGCCCCGATTGCTTAGCCATATATTGTCACTTTTTTTAAAAACTGATTCTTTCCTGACTCATTGAAGGCATATTTTATTCTTCCTGTCTTTAAGTCTGGATTTTGTTCACACTTAAATAATTATCAATGCGTTTACCAAACCCCGGCTCTAGCTGAACGCCTTGATAACATTACTCGTAATCAAATTGTCGATTTTTCGTGGAAAATACGTTTTTAACGGCTCGAACACAGTTGTCTGCCTCAAAGATCATACGACGTGTGTCAATTAGCTTTTACTAACCTTTTCAATTTTCTTTGTACTGAGCATCATTCAGTAGTATATTTCAACTTTAACCTAAGCAAAGTCTTTAAATAGGTACCAGAAAGACGCCTTCTGGTGAAAAAGGGCCCTCAGCATCCGGCATCCTTTCCTTGACTTCATGGGTTTTAACTTTGTTCAACCGCAGCCAGAAAGTCTTTGAAGTTAATAGCTACCTGACACCTCAGCCGATCACGAGTGGTATTTTTAAAGACACGGTTCTAGGTTAACTTCTCTTTATTCTGTTTATAAACGAAATTTTTAATATGCTCAAAAATTCACAAAATGTCATTTGCGCTGAGGATCTCAAGTGCAATTACCTATTTTCTATGGACACCGTCAATAGTTGCTGAACTACTTATGTTCTCGAGTTGGAGATCTAGTTGTTAGATGAACGTTTCTCCATCGAAGAGTAGTTTAATGTGTGTTGGCCCCGCCAAGCGTCCTGGACCCCTGGTTTTTCAAAAAAGTACAATTTTAGAACTACCACTTATAAGGGACTTGGTCTAAGTTACATAAATAAGCTAGCATTATCGCTTCATGCAGATCATATTTCTGCAAAGACTGCACAGATATGTGGTTTTATATCACATACTTTCTTCCTTTCAGAAATAAACGTAACACTGTACCACATGTTCGTTCTTCCCATCGAATAAGCTAGTTTTATCGCATAATGCATATCAAATTTCTGGAAAGGCTGGACATATATGCGGTTTTATATCACATAATTTCTTCCTTTTGGAAATAAAGTTTTACTCGAAGAATATTTTGTCTTCCTGGATCCATATTCTCTTACACGGATAGATGTCAGTAAGCAAACAATACATTTCTGTAGGTAAGAAGACTCGTATCCGGTATCCGCTTCCTGGTTCGCGTTTCAGGTAGATCGATTTTCTCTTCACCAATATGCTCCAAAATTAAATATTATTTTTCAAATGCAAAAATATCTACATTTTCTATTTGCTTTGCGAAGCGAACAGAGGATGAATTTTTTCATTATTAGCACTATCTGAAAGAAGCCAGAGAACTAAGCATTTCGTTTGGTCATCCGTTTCCCGTACTCCGTTTTTAGACGTCAGACCTTGAATCGGTAACGATTTCTTAAGCTTTTGTTAATTAAACATATAGAGTCCTTGGATGCTCCAAAGGGTTCTGTAGAATGGTTTGCTCAAAGTTTTTTCGAGTCGGTTTTCTCTTTTATATAGACTTTTCGTTGTTCTTTTGAATTTCTGCAAGTTTTGATAATCTTTTTCATTCGCAACCACTGCCAAATCTTATTTGTTTGTAAAAATCATTGTATTAAGTTCCAGTTTACACGCAATATAAAACTAAAAATGGAGATCAGACCAGTCTTATAATGGAGTTATAAAATAAAATTTGATGTTTGCGGTTTATTCACATCGGACGATTGTTTTCATTCTTTCCTTTGAGGGTAAAATTAAGATTACTGATTATTTAAACATACGAGCTAAACGTTCTCCAGTATTCGTTAATGATTCCCCGTGATGTAGTGGTCAACTCTACTGCCGGGATTTGCATGCACACCCAAGAAAATTGTCAGTTCCAGATGTCTGTTTCTCCTTGCTTAATTGATATACGCTTTGAGAAAATGGAATACTCAAAGAGAAGTACAAATTTTGTAGATCTGATAAATCCACCACATTATTTTAGTCTCGCGTGAACACAAGGTATAGAAAATGCGAACGATCTCCTTCACTTACGCAAGTCTTTAACGTTAACTTTTGGAAGAGTAAATTTTAAGTTTTCTTCTCAAGCAATCGATGCCAAAATGTATCCGTTGGAATCAAAACAGTCTAAGTTTACCAGAAGATAAAGAAACGTTATAGTCTCAAACGAAAAGTTGATAATATTTTATGCATGTTATTGTCTGCGCCGATAGAAGAACGACATGACTATATAATCTTTGTTTTGACAGTGTGTTCCAAGCGCTAACCATAGTTAATTCTAAAATCATTCTTAATATCTCATTGCCAGTGGTTTCGTGACTATTCCGTCTCCCCATTAATAATTTAAAAGGATATTTAATCTTTCAAATATTATTCAGATCCTTCGGTTGAGAGTCAATAATAATAATAATATGCAATTGTATATATAAGGCCCAGGGGGCCCCATCATTCCAAACGTAAAATGTGCGGTATCAAAAATACAATGTGGATATTTGCTGCACTATGCGAACAGAAATATTAAGAGCAGAAATGAGCAGTATGGTATGCATACATGATTCAGAACGATTCGAACTTTCTAAAATAAAAGTAAACATTCTTTAGAATATACGGTAAACTATGAAAAAAGGTGTAGAAAAATCATCCTACGGTTAAATCAGGGGCAAAGATAGGCAAGCCGTCAATTCGAAAAAATAAGGAGGAAAAAAATGCTTCCGTAGGCTGAGAGGTGGCCTTTGCCTGGTCAAATATCACAATGATTTCTCAGCAACCCATTTATTCATTAACGGCCAGGTTCTGTTGCTGACTTGCTCAGCATTGCTTTCTGACATATTGTGTGGTGCATTCTCAATTTTTTGATCATTCTTCACTGCATGATTTTAGTTATTGACATCTTAAAAGAACCCCTACCCTGTGAATTTCAAAAACATTCTCTTCCAATTAATTTTTAATTTATTATTGTTGTTGAACAGATATTCAGACGAAGTGCGTGCTAAGAAACTGCTGCTGCGTAACATTCTACTTTGTATTCCTCCAAATCACACAATCTTGCATGTTTTATGAAATCGGTCATGATTTCGCTTACTGCTCTCGACGTAGGTTGACCATTTTGAAAGAACCAGCAAGTTTTGATAAATGTCCTCGTTCGAATTTGACACATCTAAAGAAACCTTCAGTTTTCCTTTTCAGAATTTCTTGTCCTATATTTTATCCGCATTGACAGTTAAGGATGTTTGGTACGATGTTGGCAGTTGACAGCCCTCTTTGAATATAAAATTTCTGTATGCCTTTTATTTAGCTCATTAAAACGGTTATTATTATGATTTTTCTGTCGTTCGCCTCAAATTGATGGAGCAAATAATAGTTTTTTTGTCCAATATCTCTTCGGCAGTATTGGCTATCTTTATACTTCTTAAATTTGTAATGACATTTTTGAACATCTGTCACAGTTTGCAAACAATTAATTACTTTTTATACGCTATCAGTGAAAAGACTAATATTTTATGGCTGACAACCCTTCATTTCTTTGTTTATTAACGAATAAATCTTACTAGTCTATTGTGTTACACGATCGTTTTTCAGTTCGCTGACTTAATTATGTACCTTCATGATCTATTTCATCTCCTTTTTCTTTAGATGCATTGGCTTTGCTACGATAGTGTTCTGGTTCAAGAACATAGTCCTTATTTACTTGTCCAAGTGGTGGGTTTGCATTCCTTTCTTTTTTGGTTGGCTGTCATACCCTTCGTCCCCCGTCTATCCATTTCCCTAAAAGGCAGTTAATTTTTATTTATCTCGCACGTTAGCGATGCCAAATTTCATTTTTTCTTAATTTCACAAAACATTAATTTCGATTTTTTACATTTTCTATCATTCTTCTTTAGAATGCCTCATCGATTATTTCCCCTTTTACCACCAGACTCGTGTCTTACGAGCCTGAGTTATTTTTTTAGAAACAGCATTCACCATATGTTAGCCAAATAGTAAGCTTACAAAGAAACAATTATTTAAATCTCCAGCAGTGAAAGAAGAGTGTGATTCCAGGTAGCCCCAATTGAAAACAAAGTGGCTCAGGAGAAAAAAACTGATTCACTTTGGGATATACACGAGAAGGGTTGTTTGCTTCTACGTGTAGGGTAACATTATCAAAGCATTTAGTAAATGAGTACGTGCGTGCACTCAGGGGTTTGTAGTTCTAATGATAACCGATGATGACCGAGAGTGGACGAGGCCTGGACATCTAAGTTGCCTGGTTGGACCCTGCGGATCGTTTAAAGCAAACAAAACGGATGCGGTTTCAACTTTGCGCGTCAAAATAACTTCGATTATTTTTCTAAAAAGACTGTTCATGGGGGACACGATGAATTGAAACGTGATGTTCAAACAGCATATTAAATACGCCATGGCCTTTTCTCAAGTTCATGGAGGAAGCTGCTTAGAAAATATGAGGAAAAAAGAGAAAAATCATGTCAGTAGTAAGATTAGTGTGCAGGATTTACTTAAAAGTAGATAGATTATTTGACAATTTCGTATGGATTAGCTAACAAAGCACTACACGGATGCAATATTAGGAAGCGGTTTGATGTGGAAGGCACGGAAGGACGTAAAAACAGTAAAGAATTACGTAGACTGCATTATGGGAAAAGATTTAAAGCTTTATTAAGGCAGAAAAAGAGGCAGAAGCCATCTTCCCGTCTCCAAAACATTATAAAGTTAAGGTTAGTTAATTGACGTATATTCGTGTATGAAATTTTAGGGCGTGTCAGTGGTAAGGGCTTCCGAGTAAATATTTGGAGCTTTTACCATTATACATTATACATGTACATTAATCAAAAAACTGAACAGTTATATTCAAGAATGGAAGGACAAACATTTAATAATTTAATAGCTGGTATATTTAAAGTATAAGAAATATAGCTTAAAATTCGGGTCGATTTGGCCGTATTTCTATTAGCAAGGGCAATTGCTCTATAACGTCCTTCATTAGGTTTTAAAGCCCTTGATGGTGTAATATTCAGTCCCAGATTTGCCTTGGAAAATAACAGGCTAACGCAGCCTATGTGTCAAGACACATGTATCAACACTTAGCATGCAAGTATTTCATTTTTTGAGGTTAGCTCCACGCGGAAAGAGCATGCAAGTCTGCAATAATTTCTTGAGGGCATAGTTGGACTGTTTATTTGAATAATGAACACACGTTTGAGATCGTCAGCATGAATGAATGATCGAAGTGATAAATTAACATTGAGATATAATACGTGTAAGTTAAGACAAAATTGAACCAGGATGGTCAACCTGCAGGACACAATTTACAACAAAGGGGGGGTCCAACGGGCGTCATTTCGGAGGTCACATGATGCTCCATTGCTGATTGCAGCGTCCGTTGAGGGATTTCAAAGGCTGAAATAGATGTCCAGATTATCCTCGGTCCATTGCGGTTCGAACCAGGGGATAACGTTCATACACCTCATGGACGACGGACGCCAGGTCCAGCTGATGCGAATACTCACGGTGTCACCAAGGTGTGTAAATAAGTTAAGCATCGAAGAGCTCGAGGACCCCAGCATGGGAATAATGGGAGAATGCAAGCCCTCGAACGAAAATAACAAACAAGGCAATGTTACTCAAATATAACTAGTAGTATCATTAATGCCTTACTTTCTGACGTCACACTTGCAGCTTTTAGTTAGTGTTGTAGCTCGCACCATTATATCGATCTAACTTGCGCTTAAAAACCTCCAAGGAGTCTGACATTACAACATCCAGAGGAAGACTATTCCAAGCTTCGACTACTCTTTTGGAGAAGAAGTACTTCCGAGTGTTTAGCCTTGCTCCAGTCACACAAAATTTGAGAGGATGACCTCTCAAGTTCGTTGTTTTTGCTAACTCGAAGAAATCCCCTGGCACGAGACAACAGTCCTGGATACGTAGTATGCGGAATGTTAGTATCAGGTCCCCCCGAAGCTGTCTATAGTGCAAGGGAAAGAGATTGAGACTCGACAGCCGTGTTTCATAAGGCAGTGAGCCATGTCCAAGGACAAGTTTGGTTGCTCGCCTTTGGACCTTTTCGAGGATGTTGATGTCCTTCGCAGCCCAGGGTCTCCAAGCTTGGATACCGGACTCCAACTGTGGCCGCACGAATGTTCCGAAGACTTTAGCGAAGCAGTCGGTAGTGAAGGCTGCAAAAGCTCGTTAAACGAGGTACAGAATCGACATGGCTGACTTCGCTACCTTTGCGCAATGTAGTGAGGGTTTAAGCGAAGGCGTGATCCAGACTCCAAGGTCCTTTTGGACATCCACTTCTTTCAATGGAATGCCATTCAGACTGTAAACCGTACGGTTCGAAGGATTGCTTTTCCCGACTCGTATGATGTTGCATTTGCTCTCATTAAACGGCAAGAGCCAGTCATTGGACCATTTCTGGAGAAGATTTAAGTTTGCCTGCAAGTTCTCTTCATCAGCCGCAGTTTGAATGACGCGCCAAAGTTTGAGATCATCGGCAAACATGGCAATATCGCAGTTCAGTTCGTTGGCACAATCGTTGATGTAGACAATGAACAGTATAGGGCCGAGAACAAAGCCTTGGGGAACACCACTCTCAACCTCAACTTTAGTCGACTGTTTGTCGCTGATATGCACAGTTTGTGAGCGGCCAGTTAAGAAGTTTTCTATCCATGTCAGAAGTCTACCTCTTACACCTATGCGGTTGAGTTTATAAAGAAGGCGGTGGTGCGGCACGCTATCAAAAAGCCTTTTGAAGTCTATATAGACTGCGTGCACCGTATTACCACTATCGACCGCTTCAGTCCAACGTTCTAAACAGTAGAGCAAATTTGTGACGCAGGATCTACCTCTACGGAAACCGTGCTGGGCTTCGGATAGCAGATTGTTATGTTCAAGAACTGCATTAGTTGTTGCTTAAATTATTTTTCCATGATTTTGCAGCAAACTGAAGTTAGGCTGACCGGTCGATAATTGTTAGCAGAGGCCCGGCTTCCACCCTTATAAAGCAGCGTAATCCATGCGGATTTCCAGTCGGCTGGTAGACTTCCGGTCTGGAAGGATGCTTGGAAAAGCGTAGAGAGTGGTTTTGCCAACTCCCTCGCGATCTCTTTCAACAGCTTGGCAGGTACTTCATCGGGACCCGGAGACTTAGATTCCTTTAACCCCAAAAGTTCCTTGAGGACAGTAGTCTCGGTAAAATTAACAGTCTTGACTATTGTATCCACTTCGAAGCCATCGGTAGGGTGATCGTATCTCGTTTCCTTTGTGAAAACCGACTGGAAAAATTCCGAAAGATGATAAGCCTTCGCTCCGTCTTCAGTGAGGTTTATGCCCTCGGCGGTCCTCAGCAGGGGTATCTGATCCTTGTTCCGTGTATTCTGTCTGAGGTAACCGTAAAACAGTTTCGGGTTCACGTTGGCCCGGTTTAGCAGGTCCACTTCGAAAGCCTGTCTTGTTCTAAAAATAAGGCCCTTGACCCGATTTCTCTGCATTTTATACGCATTTAGAGATGCAGGAGTTCCGTCCGTAAGCGATTTTTTCCACAATCTCCGCTTTTTGTTAACTTCGATTTTTAAGGCCTGTGAAAGCCATCGCGGTCTGTTCGTTAACCTTTTTCTCAAAATTGGACAGTGTTTTTCCATGAGCCTGTGCAGTATGTCCCGGAACGTTTTCCAGTCCTCGGTTACGTTTCCAGAGAATAAAGGTTCCCACTGAGTGCGCATGAGTTGGGCCTTCATTCCACCGAAATCGCCTTGCCATATATTCCTTCTGATTGTTGTGGGTCTTGCTGGTATAGAAAATATTGAGTATTCCCATCGCAGAACCACGTGGTCACTTTTGCATAGCGGCGGTAGACACGTCACTTCGTCGATGCTGTCGTGCGACTTCGTGAGAACTAGGTCCAGGCAATTGGCCTGTTGTCCTTCGCACACCCTAGTTGGAAAAGTGACGTGCTGTGTGAGACGTAGCTTTAGTGTCGTGCTCAGAAAACAACCGTCGAAGGCTAGATCAGAACAACGTGCACAGGTCGAGCTCCAGTCGATGTGAGGCGCATTGAAGTCACCCATGATCAGGATATCCAATCGTGTGGCAATCTTTTCCAAGTTCCTCTAGCAGGATAGCATCAGCTACGGGGTCTCTTCTCGGTGGGCGGTAGACTATCAGGACATCTAGACTTGATGTACCTGGCACTTTTACGGATAGCCATATCGCATCGGAAGTAGGCGCGAGTTTATAAGTTTTGTCTAAAACTGTAATTTCGCTTTTCACGTATGTGAGTACGCCACCTCCTTGACGCTTTTTCCTGTCTTTTCTAAAAAGTTGGAAGCCAGCCATATTTACCTCTCGGTCGTCCACGTGTTGGGACAACCAAGTTTCTGTTACGGAAATTATATCTGGAGATAGATCGCAGATATGAATCTTAAACTCGTCGAGCTTCGATAATATACTCTGTGCATTAGTGTACATGCATGTCAGTTTTCGGTTTGCTCGGAAAGTGCTTACAGTCGGGCGCGAGCCCCTGTTTACTGGGCCAACTGCGTGGTAATCCGGAACGGGCCTCTCCAGGGGGAGAATAATGGACGATGGATCACTTGGTTGTTGTAAATAACCAAGTTTGTTTCCCCCTCGCTTAGCCGCCGTCTTAGTTCGATGACAAGTTGATGGCGTTTGTTCCGCTCTGCAGGTTAGAAGTCCTGTTGAAAAAAATCCCAAGGTTTGAGTTTTGTAACTTAAAGCGCCTCGACAGAATGAGACTGGCTTCCTGGCTACTGGTCAAGATAACTTTAAGAGGCATAGGACGTGTTGATTCGGATTGGCTTTCGGGCCGTTTTCCAAGGCGGAAGGCTTTTTCCAGTTCAATCGACGTATTAGGTTCCAGCATACTGTTCAGACGTTCACGAAAGTGGTTCATGTCTTCAGAATATCGGTCTACTGGAGTCGCAGCTGTTGATTCAGGTAGTCCCTGTATTATGAAGCTTTTTTTTTCTGTCCGTGGCATTTTTTATAACTCCGACGCTGTCTTCCTCTATCTGGTGGGAAGGTTTCACGTTGCGCACTGGTGATGATGGAGGGGATGCTGATTGGCTATGCGGTTGTCCATTGGCTTTTTCCTTCTTGGTGTCAGTTTTGCGGTTTGGACGTCTTTTTTTGTTTTAGACGGACTATTTTTGTCCTGCGCCGTTGGTTCTTGTTGTTCAGTAGCCGAAGCAGCTGTCAAAGTTGTTGTTGGGATACCCTTTGATCGGGTATCGATGGTTTTGCTTCTGGTAAGTCGTTCAGTGAACTCCTGAGTGGCATCTACTGCTTTAGAGGTGCCTTTCAGCGCAGATTTTATTTGTCTTATCTCATCCTCGAGCTGGTTTAGCTTCATGGACAGTTTATGACAGCCTCCACAAATGGCAGTGTTGTCAATAGCGTGCATATTAATTTGAGAGAGCGCTCGCCGCCGTGATGAGGTGGTCGAGTGGTTAGCGAGCGTCGCCATCGCGTTGGTGGTCGCGGGTTCAATTCCGGCTTGCGGCCTGACTTTTTGAATTTCTGTGTGGTGACTTAAGAAGTAACGAGTGGCTAGGTGTAGGTTAACACTATCAGCGCTTTTACACAAACAGCATATAAATTATCTACTTCGCCTTTTTTGCAAATTAATGAAATCCCCCGAACGTTCTTAACTACTTCTGCTAGCGGAAGTTGTTAAAAGTATTTGTTATAACGATCGATATAAATTGCAAGATCAATTAGACAGAATATGGATAATGAACGACTCAGCCTGATTTGTAGATACTCCTCAGAAAGCCTGACGAGCAGTTAGAGCCTGGATTGGACTGGTAGGCTGTGTAGGCCAAGCCAAAATGTTCGGCAGGTTGCTCTATTTGGAGAACTGTCCTAGTCGAACAAAAGTCCTCAGAAACCCTGGAGAGAGAATGGATTGGACTGGTGGGTTATGTAGGCCAAGATTTCCGACAGTGCTCGATTTGGAGAACTCTCCTAGTCAAACTGTGGGGGTATCGAAGGCACTCGGCGGAAAAGTCAGTTAATTGATTCAATAATTTGAACCAATTAATGTCTGTGGGCTGATTGTTTCAGTGCAAAGACTCGATTAAATTCGGTCTTCTTGTTGCTCGAAAATTCAAACCGCGCGGCAACCGTTCAGTTCAGTTTTTCAGTAGTTTTGCCTTCCTTGCCGATGGTCGAACCCATCACTGTCGAAAAACTGTGGTCTCAAACCTTAAGGCGCCGGATTACGCACTTGGTTCGAAATAAACGTGGTGACCTTATTTGTTGAGATAACGGTTGCGATTTGTATCCTGGTCAATATGTTTTTATCTAAAAGAAGCATATTTAAAGCTTCTTTTACTAAACAAAATACGAAAACGCTCGGAAACGAGCGTGTTTAAAAAAGGACTCAAACGATGCTCGTTATCGAACTTTTAAAATGAACTGTAGCAAGAATTGCATATTGACCCTTCCTGGCTGTATATAAAAGAGGTATGACTTTTGTTATTATTCTAGACAGTAAGGATGGAAGAAACTAATCAGCTCTACTCACGCCTTACTCTGGGTGTTTAAAATTTGTGCCTTGATTTTACCGTTTTTGTTGTTTTATGAATAGGACGAAAGGGAGATATGGAATAAGTAGACTATCACACTTTCAATGGTTTGGTAATGACAAACACTCACTTTATTCCTCGAGAAGGATCGCTGTCAAATTGTCAAAAGTGTTATTTCCGTAGTTCCCCACATACTGGTGCCCCAGTTTGAACTTCAACAGAAGCCCATGTTTTGCATGATAACGGAAGTGCCTATTTTTTTGACATCAATGATAGACCGCAAAAAAATCGAGTCTGCTACAGTAATGGGAAGAAATTTAAAGTAAAAGCCCCTTTATGAATAAAATATCTAAATGATTCAGCCGTTTGAAAATAGGAAGATTTCGTGCAGCTGCTGGTATGAGGTGCACAGGAGGGTATCAGTCGTTTCCACTGCTGTCTAGCAGTAAGCCTACTGTGATGAAGAGAATTTTGAAAAGAATCAAAAGCTTAGTTAATAATGTCCACAACAGATTTCCGAAAACCGAAATCTTAAAAGAAGTGAACTCCTAAGAGGCAAAACTAAGCCTTTTTATCGGTTCATTCTGTGGATTTTCACCAGAGAAGCTGTTTTCATTTCAACTTGTTACGAGGCCATGTATTCACGATATTATATTTCACGAAAAGTAGATTGTTGCAGAACTACCTACCTTGAAGGTATGTTAATCTCCTGGCCTGGATGAATTTTCAGCTATGCTGTAGTTCATAATTGCCTAAAACCTGGCAAAACCACCATCTTCACTGGGGCAGAAATTCTTTGATACTAAAATTCTTCCCACAGATTGGAAAGCATCACATAACAGCACTGCACGTACATATGTGGCAATATTATTGAGGAGGTCATTAAAAATGACCTGCTTATTTATCTGGAAACCTATAATTTCTTGTCAAATGCCCAAAAAAACGTTTTTTTGGGAATAAGCGTGCGTTACTTACTTGCTTTATACAATGCGAAACTGGAAAAAATTAATCGACGCAAAAGTTACGGTGTATATAACCTATATTGATTTCCTGAACGCATTTGATAGGGTTCCACATCAGTGTTTCCTATGCAAATTGAGTGACTGGTTAAACTTAAAGTGTGCCGTTTTTGCGGATGATATAAAAATATATTGCTAACGAAGTGGGCTTTGGATAAAATATTCATCGACTGAATGCGAGGTCTCACGGGTGTCTCCTGTTTCTACACCCAACAAAATATACCCTGCTACGTCTGTGAAATCAAAATCTAGTCCCATTTTTGCGGCCAAACTTCTTGAACGGAATGCTTCTCCGAGAGGTCTACACAAAGACGAATCTTATAGTTTGGATAAGCGACACCTTTAAGACTGCTTAATCATGTTGCAAGGTGGCTAAAGCCACAAGTTCAATGCTAGGAGAAATGAAATAGAATTCAAAGTTTTTGACGAAGATTATTTTCTTATATCTTCCGTTTGTATTTGAGGCCGCATCTTGGAAAATGAATGCAAGCCTGACGATCGTGAATGCAGCAGAATTATAAAATTCTCTGTAGGGTTCAGCCGCGAGCCATAAAAGTATAAATAGATCAAGGTAAATGGCCATATTAGAACCGCATAAATGACCAAAACCGCAATCCTCTAAATAAGAATTTAGAAATTTTAGAATAATCATTTGGTAAGCGACGGGAAGGCACTGTGGAAAAAATGTAAATACCAAAATAAAATCATGAAAGTTTGTGCAGATAAAATGTACAAATAAATAATAGAACATTTACTCTTAGGGCAAAAGTTAGCGATGTTTTCAAATCAAATAAATGTATTCAGATATCAATGGGACTTCATTTTTGAATGGAGGTTAGAAGTAAAAAATTCTAAGGAAAATAAGAGAATTGGCAGTGTAGACTAATACTGCAGTAGAATTTCAGAATGAGATAATGACAGGTGGATATTGCTAATTCTTTGTCACTCAGTCGCTTGAAACGAAATCTCGCGAAAAGGCTTCTCACGATCCAGAAATGAATTATGATGATGTTTAGTATCCAGTAAAATGGGAGCATATTAGACTTTGTATGTCTGAATGAATTCCATCGTTTGTATGACTGGTGGTTAAAGGAGACATAATGTTAACTGAAAGACTTAAGGTAGAAAATATAGTTATAAGGAGTTCACATAAATTCCAGATGGTAATTTATCCAAGTCATGGATAATCCTGCCCGAAGAAGATTACGAAATGTACAATTTATTAAAATCAGGTTTAAGATGAATGTGCAGTCTTAACTTGAAAGCTCAAATAATATTTAAAGGCCTTATTTCAATTTAAAAGTTTTTCGGAAAAAAGCTATACCAAGAAGCAAAGAAAAGAGAGCGTTTAAATCTGGAGGATGCAGGAGGAGGTATAAATCTTGGTTTATAAGAAATACAGAAGTAATGATACAAAATGTTGAGATGTTTGCTATTATTTAATCTACATAAGGAGAGAAAATCCTGCTTGCAGTCCCTTGACCCGAATAAATTTACGCTTCGTCGGCTGGCATCTGGTTGAGTAGGAATTATTTGAAAGATTCTGAAACAGGACGATTTTCTGTGGAATTTGATCGGGCTTTTTTAATTTTTTAACGGCTATATTTGTTCATTAAACCAAAGAATGAAAAGCAGCATTCCATGCTATGAAACAGAATCAGATGATGAAATATTAATTTATTTAGAGCACGTTAGAAATTACAAGCATTTAAGCCGCATATCTGAGCAGGTTTGCCGTAATTCGATCGGCATGAGGTGATTGATTTTATATATTGGCGTAGATGAAGGCCAAAGTTTTGAAGTAACATTCAGTCATAGGGAGACCTTTAAAAATAACAGGTAACGGCAGCCTTTCAGGCCAAACGCACAAAAAGCGACATTTTGAATATAAGAACTCTATTAGCCATGTGGATATCTACGCCATAAATCGTCTAAGTCCGAATAAATTTGTTAAAGGCATCGTTCGACCGTAGAGATAGAAAAGGAATAAACACATTTAAGATAATCAGAAGAAATTTAAGATTGAGAATGTTTAAGTTTCGATGAAATATTATTAATGTAAAGTAAGAAAAATAAACGCCCTAATACGGAACCTTGAAGGGCACCACTCACAATTTAAGTAGCACTTGAGTATAAGGACCCCACTAAAACCTTTTGTTTTCTATCAGATACGTGGGTTGACGCCGAAGGCACAAATTCAGTCTCCGTCGAAATAATGCAAACAAGTAAAATTGCTTGACTAAAAGAGTTTGTCTCTTAAAGACTTTTCGTTATTTTATGTTTTCAGAGTAACAGAAAATTTTGTGTCAGAATTCCATGAGAGCGAATTTCAATATTTTATCTCATGTTCATATATTAAGTAAACATAACGTCTCTCAATATTATTTGAGTGTTTATTATTTGTCAAACGTTCAATACCACGAAGTTTGTGATTCAATTAACTATGCCGAGAGAAGTAGGTTTTTTTACTCTGACATCCTAATTTTGCACAAAATTGACTCAGACTGTTATCAAAAAATTCAAAGTGACAGCAGAAACAAAGAGTTGTTTTAGGAGTTCCCTGTGTTCTAAGGACATCGATATCGCCCGTGAGTTGTTATATCAATTTAAGTATTACATAAGCGTTTTGCTATTTTTGACATACTTTCTACAAGTCCAATGATTTAGACAATTGAGTATGCATGAGCTCAAAACCGTCCTTATATTACTTAGCTAGAAAGTCAAAGAGAAGATTAATATGCAAAATTAATTTGTGTTTTATTACACGCACGCGAGCAATATTCACCATGGTTTTTTGCATACGTTTTTATAAAAATCGAAAATGTTCAACCAACCACATTTTCCATCGGTGGCCAGAGATCTACGGTGGGAAAACTCGCCTTTCAGAATTCCGTCTGGGCTTATTCTTTAGCTGTTTACATATGGTTTGTATAGCATTGTAGAAAGTTAAGAAGATATACAATGTTGGAGTGCATTACGACTTAAACATTTTTATAATTGAAATGACCATGTTTAAGCCTGCATTCGACACAGGGGTATAAAATAGTGTTTTGTTTAGCTTTATTAAGAAATATACTGGAGTATGAGTACTTATTATTTTAATAAACCCACGTTTTACTTTCTTGTACCAATTTTTGCTTGCAGAATTCATGAATTACGTTTTCAGTCGTTTACAGTTACCAAAAGAAGCAGAGGATTGGCAGCAATTGCGTGTTTATAAGAGGTTGTCCGTTTGGAAGTTGATGTTTAGTTTAAGTGTGCTAAAGCACTTAAATAAATATAATAAAAGTTTATTTGTTTAAGTGTGCTAAAGCACTTAAATAAATAAAATGAAAGTTTATTTATGCTGAAAATGGTTTTCTGATTTCCAGGCAACATCGTAAATAATAGTGAATATCCGCTGCATGAAAAGGCATTTATAAAAAAATGTGAGCTACACACTGATATAATTCTAATCGCCAAGAGGCACTTGCTGCCTTTTGGGCATAAACTACGGATGGAATTCGCACTGGTGAAATGGTCGCATGTACCTTAATAATTTACCTTAAAAAAAGAGTAACATATTTAATTAGATGGAATTTTCTTCAGATTTGTGGATTAAACCACAGGTCCACCTGAAGGATAAATTATTAAGCAAACACAATAATCATCAAACTTATATGTAGGTTAAAACAAGGCGTTGGTTTTGTTAAATCTCTTTTCTGGTCAACGATATTATATCTTTAATGTTAAGGAACGTCAAAATTTTGCTTGAAAGCTTTTTTCATATGCATCATTATGCCATCTTCAGTAAGTCTATTGCAATCACCAAAAAAAGCAATCCGAAATCAAGTATTCACAAACCTACATTTAGTGTTATGCTCTGCGAAGTTTGTCAGAATCCCCAGGCAGTAAATATTGTCTATGGTAATCAAACATTCGTCAACTAGCAGGGAACAGTTCCATTTTCTCACAAGACGGCAGACCTGTAAAGAATCTCCTCGGATCTGCCCGTACTCAAAGGGAAATACATAAAGTGCATCCAGGCTACATGTGCGTGATAAAATACTAAGGCCTTTAATGATTTTCACTGCCCTTATTGAACTTCCAGTTTGTGTTGTATGCTATTCTAGCAGATCTTGCTTCTGGTGCCATATTGCTTGATTTAATCAAATCCGCGATTTAATATTTTTATTTTCATATTCTAACGCTTAAAATCCCTGCACGCTTCATTTGCAACGAATGTAAAATTAATTTAATTGTCTTATTTGTAGCGTCCTTAACAAATAAAACGTTGTTTTTTTCCTTTTCTCATTGAACATACATTCATGTTAAATATAATTTGTTTTTTTAAGGATATCTTAAATCTGCTTCGAGTAAGGTAATAAAATAATAAGTCAACTTTATCAGTGTATGATTTTTAAGGTCTTTCACGGTGTGATATTAAATTTAAATTCGTACCAAATTCGATAGGTTCTTTTCAATATTCTTTTGCCTAAACGAGAGACGTAGACACATTTTTGTATCTAGCATATCGAAGCAATGTAAGTTCATTTAAAAAATTCTCAGAAGGAAAGAAAGTTAGGGCTGCCGTGCATAGCTGCCCAACTCTATATGTAAACACGGACAAATCTCATATGAGCACCGCGGAAATAGGGGTTTGTATAAGTTGGATGGACGGAACCCAAAAAGTTAACACCAGAAATAAGGAAGGGAGAGATAAAACCGAGCAGTCGACAATATTTGTTGTAACGAACTAAAGGAAGAAAGGAAAAGTAAAGAATGAGTGTGGAAAAGACGTACAAAATTCGCGCAAAGCAGCAGGAAAGGGTAAGAGTAGAGTTTTTCAGGAAATTGATTATGCAGGACATGAATATCAATGAATTTAAATCGGACTGACAGGTACTCGATTAAAAATCGCAAAAAAGACTTTTAGTACCAAATAAATGTGTGACGGTGTAGCATTCTCTGTGACGAGATTCCCAGAAAAATTAAGTCAATTGGAGGAAGGAATATACTGAGAATTAAGTAAAAATTAATCGAAGGGAAATTTTGTACAAAAATTAACTACTGTTCGACGCTTCAAGTTACTGAATTTATTAGTAAGGTATTTTTCAAGTAGTTTTACCATAAACAATCAACACGATGCTCTTCTTCTTCGCAAGTGTGAAATAAAAAACCTATCTTTGATTTCAAATCCTTCGGTTAAGTGAGCCAATGGAAATATCGCTAAGTGAATTGTAAGATTTTGTTTTACAAACGAAGCAACTGATTAAAACTTACTACGCTACATGTAAGTTCACCTGAGAAGCAGGTTATCATTATCGTCCTCTCGATATAGCCAATGGAATACTGCAATTGACAAGACTTATTGCGTTAATGTTCTTTAGTTGTTCTTTTCTTATCTTAAACTGAATAAACAGACTAAAACGTGTCCCAGCATTTAGGCAGACTAGCAAGTAGCTCAGCAAAATTGCTTAAATCAGAATATTTGTACCCCAGATTAGCCTGCAGGGAAGAGTCCTTTCAAAATACTAGATCAAATATAGTCAACAATATGTTATCAAATACACTTTGATAACTGTTTGACAGCATTGAATTTTTCATACCGCTAATGTTTTCTTGCCCCTTATCCATTTAAAATTTTTTTAAGCAAACAGTACCCTTAATTCGAATGAGTCCAACGCCCGCACACCGGAATCGACTGCACTCGCATCTGAATGGAATTTCTTATCGCTTAAAATCAGCCGCAGACTTTGATACCTCTGTCAATTGAATACTCCTGAAATTTACTAACAGAATATTATGGTAACTAAACATTATTGCATAGTGGAGCTTGGCAGCTGACTGGCATGTTCAAGCAACCCTTTATAGGGCCAAAACTGCTTGCCTCATCGTGAGAGATAGAAAACCCTAAAATACTGGGTATCACGTCTACTAGAGCTTGCCGTTGCTCGCAGATAGCAAACTACCCGGTCATAAAATTCAAACCGCCAACAATATACCGTCCACATTCCCTGCGCCAGCATCTTTGGGCAGCTCGTGTGAGTCCTCTTCCATCAGCAACTTTGAATATTCCCCAAAATTTTGACATTGCTACTTTCAGCGAGATCCGAATCTTAGAGCGGGGTTAGCTGGGGTAAGTGAGCTTTGTCATTCCTCATTCTTGTGGGGCTGGCCTAATGCAGAGCAACTTATCGCTGGTGTCGCCTTTGCGATCCGAAACGATATCGTTGAACGTCTAAACTGTCTGCTGCTATGTGTAAATTATAGTTTTATAAGCATAAGCCTGCCTGTAAAGGGAGACATGTTCGCCACAATTAACAGTGCCTACGCCCCCCACCCAATAACGAGCTATGATGTTGTGAAGGACAAAAATTTAACTTGGACATGGAAGCAATCCTTAAAACTGTGCAAAATGCGAAAAACTAATTGACTTCAACGCCCGCTTTGTGGCCGACCTCGCTGCCTGGCATTAAGTGCTAGGATCCATGGTTTTGGTGGCTGTAACTATAGGGCTCTCATTCTTCTGTGAACATGTGGGGAACACCATCTACGGATGACCAAAACTTACTTCTGTCTTCTAACGTGGGAAAAAAACCACGTGGATGCTCCGTTGATTGTGGCGATTTTTGCTGCTGCAGTATGTTCACACCGAGAGGCATGATCAATTGGACATGCTGGTGACCAAGATGATTCGTGAAACCGATGGTTGGACGAATCACTGCCTCGTTATTTCCAAGATGAGGATCTGACTTCAACCCCACTAAGGGCACTAAGCTGAGGGACCGCCAGGTAATTTAAATAATCCTTGGATAAAGTTTGATGCTTAATATTTCGATCACAGCAATCAAATAGCCCAGCAACTGGAGGATTGCATGCTTATGATGATACCACTACCGTGAAGAAACGATGTCATTAACTGTGAAACATCATCTGGTTCACCGTTCGCAAAGTGCTTTGACGTGTAAACCATCAACAGCAGGACTGGTTTGAGGATAAAGACCATGACGTCAGAAATCTACTCGCCAAGAATAATGGCCTGCATCTGCCATTTTTCCTACCAGCAATCATCCAGGCCACATGAAAGATATCCAGCAGGAAAGCACTGGGATCTGAAAAAATGTTGCCAACAGTATACAAGCAAGGGGGTCCCAGGCTGATGGTGGAATTCACAATACTATTCCAGCAGATATGGTGCCAGATAAAAATTCCTGAAGATGATAAATAGGCAACCATCTTCCATCTGTACAACAGAGGCATCTCGTTGCTCAACAACACCGGAAAGATCGTCGGCCGTATCATTCTAAATAGACTGGACGATAACTTATAGCAGGGATTTCCCCGGAAGGCCAATGTTGCTTCCGATGACAAAGAGGCACAACGGACCTGATTTTCGTGGATGACTGTGCACGCAAAACCATGATGGAGGAAGATATGCAAAGGAGCATGGACCTCTTCGTCTAAGGCTGTGACAATTTTGAATTGACAATCAAGAAAGCACCACCCAGTGCGCTATACAATGCTCGCTTAATTCAAACATGTGGAAGGCTTTGCTTATCTCGGAAGTTAACTGCCCCGAGACATGAGACTCGACGCTGAGGTTGCTCACCATATACCCTAAACCTGTCAGACCTTAGCCCGGCTGCAGGTCTCGTGTGTAATTGCCACTGTACTCACCTGTCATCAAACTGAATATGTACAATGCAATCGACACTCCTAAATGGAGCGAAAACCTGGACCGTCAACTTGAACCAAGCCAAAATGCTGAATCATTACGATTACAGCCGCCTCCGCAGATAACTGAGCTGAGAAGGCACGACAGAATACAGGATACGGATCTTTTGGACTGGAACGGAATTCGCAGCATCTAAACCATGCTGAGGCAAGTAAACACTGCGATGGTGTTGCCACGTGGTTAAATGGATAACTAGAGACAAATCAAACCAATTTTCTACGGAGCTGTTACTACGAGGGCTAAAAGACAGGAAGAAAGAAGGCAGCTACAAGGACACTTTGAAGAAACCTCTGAAGCAACTGCAAATCAACCCGGCTACCTAGTTAAACCTTGTCAAAGACAGAGCGGCCTGGCTGAGATCCATGAAGCCTTGTCACGAAATCTTTGATGCCAACTGCACGACTGTTGTTAAGGCCGAGTGGCTGACCCAAATGACACAAACAACCATGATCAACACCGACAATGCCCAAACCCTGCCAAAATGCTCTTGATGTCAACGCACATTCCACGCGTGAATCGGCTCGGTAAGATATCTGAGAATACAATGCATCAACAATCCCACAACATCAAATTCTGTCACACCTGCCTCAGACCCCACGATGATGACCTCTCCAACGACTGATAAATGTAATCACAGACACGATCCCTTTCCCCGAACCCTTGCGCCAATCACAGAGATGAACACAACTTTTCGCACTCGCGCAAACTCAGTGGCCATCTCCATCTTTCTTCCACCTCTTACACCGCCAACACCAGCACCACTATCAGCATCGCCATCAGTAATTTCGTTGGGGTCTTGGTACTTACCTGTCCTCATCACGATCACACACTCACCTCCCACATCGGCCTGGTCGGTCACTTGCAAATCCATTGTACAGAGACCTGATTGACTGACTGGTCACTTGAGAATCCATCACACAAAGATTGGTTAATCACCACGAGCACCAAAATACACCACGAGCACCAAAATACACCCTACGCATCTGACCAAACTGCCCACAATGCCTACGCACATAAGCACACCGCATGGGCCTATAAGGTCACATGCGTCTCCATGAAAACCTGTGGTATAAATACCGCTAAAATACTAGTAGCATGTCCCTCACATGATCAGATACACCACCACACGAATTATGCTCCCAGTCTGCATAGCTGGTTTAGTGAAAAGTATGATTCTTTGCTCTCTCCCCATGTGGCTCCTCAGCTGCATGTGTGATCAAAGCTTGAGGATACCACGGGACGAAACGCGCTGGAGCTTAGAAATGTGCTACCTGATAAAACCACTCAGACCTCGCTGTCAGTACAATATGTGTTCTGTAGGATGGCTGACTGGTGGTCTTAGACTCAGATTGCGATGCCTCCTTCCTAGCGTGAACTCTGCCTGGCTCACACATGTGAGATGAGATGCTTTGAAACCCTTGATCTGCGAAATCCTGCTTCTTGGTGCAGAATGCTTTTACGAGGTCAACAGCAGCTGCGCTCACTTCCACATCAGACACTTGACCGGCGCGGACGGTGGTCTGATTGCGTGGGTTGGGTAAAGAGTGAGGTCGAAATGTCAACGCATGGTCAGCCCCATGCATGTTTTGGTTAGAGTGACTGAATGGTGGATCGACAGTCAGGCTACAATTGCTCCTTCTTTGTGTTGCCTTTCTGAAACCCATACCTTGGGATCTGAGAAAGGTGTTGTGGCGCTTCCAGGAGCGTCTAAGTTCACGCCAGCCGCTGCGCCCTCGTCTTCCTAGGGTCTTCTTCCCTGTGTCATTCAACCTGTCCTAAGATGATGAGCAAGAGAAGTTGCGGTAACTGCAGGGCAAGTCTTCTTTCACTTAAATCTAACCCATGCGCAAGTCATCGTCCATGCACCACCATGGTGCTGTGAATACGGTGGACAACCTCAGACTACGACAAACGAACTGACTTATTTACAATATTTTCAAGTATTTTTAACTCAAAATAAAATTGGAAACATGATGTATGTGATGCCTTTACGATTAAAATTTAGCAAAAATAAATTTAATTTTTGTACTTTGCTCAGTGCGGAAAGATTGTGGAGTATAATTGGTTATCATAGCTGGCTGTGTGAAACCATGTTGTTACAGATGATCTTTGTCGAAAATTCTTCCTAAACACGTGAATTTTGTCGGTCATCACCATCTCTCTTGCTAGACAAATCAAGGGTTGGATTAGATACTGGCTGAAGGGAAAACTTCCTGCGGTCAAACAGCGAGAGTTCGGTTTTAAATTTGTATGGATGACCAGGTAATTGATTTATATGAGCAAACTCAAATAAGTTTTTCAGGCTCAATGATCGACCGAGGCCACGGACAAACCAGAATGCCCTAAAGAGACTGCTGCTTAGATGCCTGTAAAGTAAGGGAACAGGTGACACACATTCAATTCTTCCTAGTAAAAGAAATGCGGAATAAACCACGAAAACTATTATTAATAAATAAATTAATGGTATATTAATGGCCTAGAGGGCCCCATTATTCCAAACAAGGTAACGTGGTAAAAAATACAATATGAATAATTTCTGCTGTGTTTGAGCAACCCTAGGAAAAACAGAAATGATAAGCATGGTATTCAAATACGGTACACAATGATTTGTATTTTTTAAACCAAGAGTCAACAATGTTTGTAATTTATGGTGAACTAGGAGAGATGCAGTGCAAAATCGTCTGGGACGAATTCTTTAGCAGAGTTCAGCGAGCCCCAAATTAAAAAAACTACAAACTAAACTACAAACTAAAAACTAAAACAATTTAAAGATCGATTTGGTAGGATTGATACTAAGCAGTGAGATAGGACCGTGATGTTCCTGACGACGTGCGAGTGTTTGGAATGCTCCTTGTCGAGATAGAGACAATATAAGAGCCAGAGTTACTGTTCACTTTCGTCATGGAGGTGAGAAAGGAGGAACATATAGTAGAAAACAGGATCGAAAAGAAGAGGAGCATGTTACTTTCACGAAATCATCGTTGAGCTGTGAAGTTTCTGACTGCTTTGTCCACCGAAAAAGTGGCAAAAAGAGCAGAACCCACCACAGAGCTCGCAGTGCTCATTGCCAGGGTTGAAAAAACGGAGAAACGCATCGATATGGGCAACATTTTGAAATGATCGTTGAAAAGCGAAGGGAAATGAAACCAGCTCCGAAGATTGATTCTGCAGAGGATAATTATATTTATTTTTAGAGGCCAATGAAAAATCAGGGAGACCCCTCAAATACCAGGAAGACTCTTGTCAAAGTACAAAAGTTGCGATGGTGGGATGGCAACTGAAACTAAGAACTTTATTTCTTCCGAAGTTACAGGTTTACTTTATTTGGTTTTTAAATTTGTTATTGTAAAAGACAACCTTATTTAGAGTGTTTTCATAGTTCTCATGGAAGCATATATGGAGGCTTAAAACTAGAAAGCATTTTGTTGGAAAGCTAAGGATGGTGAAATGGACATTGGTAATTACGAAAGGCATGAAGTAGATCTACCGGAGTAAGACCGTTTATTATTTTGAGATGTAGGCTAGAGTTAACGCGAAACTTGAAGCAGAAACCAGCGTCGAGTCTCCTCAATAAGCATGAATTTTATTTTCCCTAACTGACATTTATCCTGATCCCCACTGAATATTTCATACGAAAATGACTGTTAATTGGCATCAAATACAATTACTGTCCATTAAGGAGCAATTGGATCAGGAAATAGAAATTTACCATCGACTAAAAACTAATCTAAATGCCTTTAATCTTATTTCGTTCAGAGACGTTCATCAGACCAAAGGGATTAAAGCCGTATTAAATGATAAAAAACGTGTTGTACAGAATTAACGTTATTTTCGGTAGGAAGAAATCATGTGATCTAAAAGCACACATCCGTGCAGTCATTGCAGATTTTCAATATGCAAGAGTTGATAATGTTAGCTTAGTTAGGGTGACTTGGACAGAATTCTGTAATGGTTGGTCGTTCTAACAGTAGACTCTAATAAAACACCTGGGCCCAGGAAGCTGGCGGGGCTTTAACACATGAAACAAGACTTAAACTGAGAAACTTACATCTTCCATCCAGATATTTAACGTGAGAGCATAAATATTTCAGTGCTTATATTATCAATGCAACTTTTGGCCTTGTCCACAGAAAAGGAGAAAATGCGCTTGAGATCATCAGTGTTAACGACATTTAGTTAATTTATGTGTACATTTGAAATTAAGTTTATGAAAAAATGAAGACGGGTGGACCTAAAACCATGTCTTGAAAGGCGGCAATCGTAATCGGCAAGGACGTTGAGTGCATAGTACCATCGACGCCGTTTTGACTTTGGGTTTGATCTTGAGTTGACCTTGGGTTGACCTTGGGTTTGACTTTGACAAAGGAGAGGAGCCCGGATTCCGATGGCTTCTAATTTCACCAGAACACGTCTGTGCGGTACCTTGACACAGGCTTTGCTCTGGTCAAAGTAGATCACAAACATTGACTGCTGCACATTAAGAATAAAACTGACGAGGTTAAGAAAATGAAGGTTACCCACTTCGCATGATCTTCCATGGAAAAATACCATATTGTGATTCGCTTATTAGCATATATTCTAGGCAAATATCAGGTATTTAATTACAAATAATTTTTTCACAACTCTTTTTTCACACTCTCTTTATTAATGAGTTTTGAATACCGTTAGACCCAAAGTGTGCAACAATGTACATGAGCAATATGCCAATAAATTAATTCCAATGAAAAATCGAAAGTAGTACTTAAAAAATTGCATGAGTATGGTTGAGACTACATAAAAAGTTCAGATTCTGTCAGAGTATGTTTTACAAAGAAGTACTTTAAAGTTCAGCCTTTTTGAGTCGTTGAGTACGAAGTTTTAATCTGCATTTAGTAATTGAGAAATTTAATGACCTCATTATAGAAGACCGAAAATGGAACCTTTGAGTCATATATTTAGATGAGTTTAGTCCGCTGAGTGCACAAGCTTCTCTCTTTCTGACACTTGCAAGACCAATTTTATAGGCCAATAAATCTGTGCGATTCTTAAATTCAGAGATACTGATCTGGTTGATTAATCTGTAAACTGCTTCCACAAGTTCATCCGTCTATGATTTCAATGCATAGGAATTAAAAGTTTCAGTTTAAACAAATTCTAGCATAGTGTTTGCAACCACCCACATGAAGTAACAAAGACTTGCTTTTTTTTTAATAGCAAAGAGATGCGATCGATGTTTTTAGTCGAAAAAGTATTTAGAAGCAAATTCCTACGATATCAAACGCATCTTAGGTGCTAACGGAGATAAAATTTTGAAAGAGAAATGTGGAAGGCAACAGAGAATAAATGTTTGGTGACTTTGGAAGAGTCACTGCTTAATATCTATGAAGATGGGAGCACTCTTGTTTGTTATAATCAGGTCTAAAATATGATTTTCTGTTATTGGACAACACAGCAGCTAATATAAGTTAGTAAAATTACTGGTACCTACGAAAGGCTGATATGTATGTGAAGAACGGTTTAAAACCTGTCAAGTGCAGGGAAATTAAAATTTACAGATAACATTTTATGACAAAAGTTAAATGTGAATTCATTTAAAAATTGCACATTGTTGTGAATCCTTAGCTGCTGATTAATTAAGTGGGTTTCTACACGTTTGATAATCCGTTTTGTGGGGGTGACAAAAAAATAAATGCAAAACAATAATTACCAGAGAATAACGTGACATGTATGTCAAATGGCGATTGCTTATTTGAAGCTTTAAAAAAGATTATGGAAACGACCATACTTACTTATGTGGTCTTGACTAAAGATATTTTACTCGTCTGTGAAAAACAAAGATTCAAAAATAATTAGATGGGTTCAACATTCAGTTGTACATATAACATTGGGTTATTCAACTCGAAATCAATGGCTTTAAGTGGGGCCATCTTATTTATAACATACCTATCATAAAGCGATTTGACATCTAGAGTAGTTAACGTAGCTGAACTAGATTTATTTTATTTTGGATAACAATTTTGACGCATGCAATTTAGTTGGAATAAAGTCTTGTTTGAAGATTAATTACCAACTGCGCCAGAACGTTTGGCCTAAAAATATTTGGTAGAAAAACGCAGAGAGGGATTTTTTAAAGTTGTAGGGATATTATTTTCCGATATCACAGCAGCATAATTTTAAAGAGGAGAATACGTTTGTTTGTTGTTGAAATAAAATGATGGGAATCTAGAAGAAAGATAGAGGATGGTAGGATATTACAAGCAGCTATATGAAACCGGGTTACATATTGGGTATCGTATAGGGTCTCCTATAGTGGTTAACATTGTAAGGGATATTTTGCTATTGTACAGGCTAAGTCTGTTTGGGTAAAGGCAGCATGCGATAAGTTAGTAATGCTTGACCTTGCCTTTGGGATATAAAGGTTTTTGAATTTCGTTTTCTGACCTGCCCTTTGCAATTTAATTGGAAGTATAATATGGCCCGTAGGCTGACAGGAATAGCTTGAAATTTTGATGAGCGCGGAATTTGTATTTAAAACACGCTTTGTTTGCTATTTGTCGGTGTGGTTCGATAAATGTCACTATGAGGTGAAGGTTATTGCGGTACGCTAAGGAAACTCTATGCTAAGGTGCTAAAGAGGGATTTGCGGATATGAAAGTTGGGCTGCGGCCAGGTAAAAGAGCACCGGAATTTCAAGTTATCAGTTGTGGGGCAGAGGAAGTTTTTGGATAAGTTGAAAATTAAGTATAAGTTGGAGCGGAGGGGCTTTTACGAACTGATCATAGGCGTAGAAAGATTAACGGGTTTATTGCGGTCACTAAAACTATGATCAGAATTTTTAATATAAGGCTTTGATATAAATAATATGTTTGACAGGAGAAATGGATTTCTTCTCTCCATTGGTGTAAGATCTTACAAAGGAAACATTTTGTAATTTGCTAATTATTACAAATACGACCTCGTAGAGCAAACATTGTGTCAATTTTGATTTTGATTCTTAGCATCATCAAGTAGTTAGTACAGTTCTGTACAGCTTTTTCTATGCATTGTATATTTATGTCATTATTGTGATAACAAGTTGTTATCAAGCAACGCTGGGGACTAGAGGGGGAAGCTAACATTACATTACGATTATCGTTTACGGAAGTCGTCGAAAGTATGAATGCAATCAAAAAATTATACTTTGGATGCATTTTATACAAGTAAAGCTTTCCAACTAGATGATTTACCGACAGTAAGAAATGGAGACTGCAACAGCGTTTTGTTAAAAATTGAATGAGTTTTCAAAAGCTTTACTTAAGTTCAATGTTTCTTCAAGAGCGATAAATAAGGCTTTTTCAGTTGAAATAATATGAGACTGTACATTTTCACCTTTTGTTAAATACAAAAACCACAGTAATGTGCAGTTGTGTAACATTACTAAATACAACGGTTTTAACTCTTCCGCCAATAATTTTAGTAAATATCGAAGAAATCTGCTTAAAAAATTTGAGAACAAGAAATGGGGCTATGTATGGAGATAGAGTACGAGACTGTATAATCTCCACTTATTTCTAACGACAGCAAACACACGTATTTGCATTTTGTAAACGTTTAGTAATAGGAAGGTATATTCCAAACGTTAGCTTATTTTTCAACAAGAAACGTAGATATTAGAGAGTTTACTGAGGTTTCAAAAATCAACCAGATGGCTTTATCCACCGTTATATTAGGAAGTGTGCAACAAAACCAGCGCTGACATTGCAGAACATTAAAACATGCCTTTCTGACTTCCGTTCCTAGGTAACGCAGCAAGTATATTAATGAGATTATACATAATGACAGCTATTAGGAGTGCCTTCCCCGAAGCGAGCTTGTGTATAATCTTCAAACACTCTCCCTGCTAAACGCAGGAGTTTACAGACTGACTGTCTTTGCAGGCCATTTCTTTATGCATTTTGTGCCTTCACCATATTCTGTTGAGTGAGGCACATTTGCCATACGTCAAGAACTCTGAAGCAGAGCTCACGTGTCTAAATATCTGCCTGGTTAGGTTAAGGAATAGTTTAATCGTATCAAAGCTCAATTATTGTATGCTTATCAATACGAAACCACAAAGTCGACCCCAAAAAATGCTCTCAGATTCTTAACCAGGCCTAATATACCGGACTAGGTCGTTTCCTTTAAAGGACACTTACGTAAATGTGCAAAATCACAACTTAGAATAAAGGGCACATTTTCGTACATAAAAAGATTCATTTAATCTCTAGGAAATATATTAAGTTACGAAAAACGAAAGGCTAATCCAGGTAGTAGAAAAAAGTCAGAAATCTCAATTCTAAGGAAGATGGAATTGTAAAAGTAATCAATAAGCATGCGTTTAAACTATTAGTAAATTAACAGCAGATGTGTTTGTCAAAAGACAAGCGACCGTACAGAATGGGGTTCAGTAAACCAGCCATAATAAAGTGCAAAAAGTTGTAATTTTCAGTCATTTTCGCTTTTGCCTAACATAATGAACGTAGCAGGAGGAGCACCATTAGGTCCGCTAAAAGGAAAAAGCAGTCTGTAGGATACAAAAAACAGAGCAGTCAACGTTTTTGTAAACATACGCCTCCATTCTTGTCAACCGATAAAGACAAGCAACACGAGTCACAATTATCCTGATAGACGTTCTCAATTAGTTCATTGGGTTGCTGTTTATAAAGTATAAGTTATCCCAATCATACAATGTTAAGTAACCTGAGTTAAAAGGTAGGAAGTGAGAGGGATTTTACAGGCAGCTAATAATTATCACAGCTTAAACAATGAACGAGCACATTTATTGCGGTGGTGAAAGCTCGTTTACTCTTTGCAATAGACAAGTGTGTACATTTGTATGCCAAATATAAATATAATCGATGCATAATTTTTATCAATCTGGCAGTTCGACCGTCGATTTCGACGAGGTCCACCGTATGCTCCACACAAAGTGGTGCAGGGACGGTGACTTGCGCGTGAATTAGTTTTTAGTGATAGTAGCCTTGCGCTGCAGCTACCGCACCCTCTCCTCCTCCCCTACCTTAGTCCGGTGTCAAGACAGAGTCAAAAAGACCGGAGATGGGAGAGGGCGCAGGTGGCTGGCGCAGCCGAAGCCGCCCCTGGGCGTGCCACCACACCTGGCTCGGATCCCACGGAGTGGGAGTGCCATAAAGGCCACATTAAGAAGGAGCCATTGCAAGTCAACCACTCCACACAAAACACACATTGGGATGACCACTCGGTCCGAGTTATACCGTCAGTTGGCAACCTTCCAAGCCACGGCTTTTAGCGCACCGTGATAGTTTCAAGCGCGTCAGATTGTTTATAGTGAGGAACTTGCGCTGAGCTGTCGACCTCACTCTCTCCCCCACCCCCACAATCAGACCACTGTCCGAGCCGGTCAGTTGCCTGATGTGGGAGTGGGCGCATTGGCTGACGGATCGGCGTATCCATCTTCGAGCGCCACAGCACGACCTGGCCCCCATAACGCACACACCAGGATTCACAAACTCAGGGGATATGGAGCAGCCATCGCCGTCTGACTCCAGTCTACTGGTCAGCCACTCGACACACACAGCACATACACTGAGCCGACGGCGGTGTCTGGTAGAAGCGTCAGATTGGCAGACATCACAGCCACGGTTTCTAGGAAACCGTGACATACTCTGGTAAATGGTGATTGTGAGAGTGTTGTAGATGCACTGGTGTAGGTAGTGTGCGCTGATGTAGCTTAGCCTACGGCGGTTTACCGGAGGTCTTCGTGGAGGTGCATGTGTCCTAATAGGCCCATGCGGTGTGTAAATGTGCGGGAGCAGTGAGGGCAGTAAAGGCGTGCGCGACGACTGCATGTCGAAGCCCCAGGCACTGGTTCACCAGCCTCCGTGCGATGGATTCGCAGGTGACCGACCAGGCCGATGCGTGTGTTGAAGTTGCGGGCGCAGTGTGGGCAGGAGAAATCGGTAGAGGCTGGGAGGATGTCATTCATGGTAGTGAGGGTGGCAGGGGCTCTAAGAATGGCAGGAGCGGAGGGTTTGCATGGTGTATCGGTGTTGTCGGCATTGAGGTGAATTCCGCTGTCATGGATGCGCATGTGACCGAATAGGCCCATGCGATGAGTGAATGCGCGAGGACAGTGAGGACAGTGGAGGTGACGATCTCTGCTGTGTGATGGTGCTCCAGGCACTGGCTCACCAGTCTCTGTACGATGTATTCGCAAGTGACCGACCAGGCCGATGCGTGAGGTGAATGTGTGGTCACATTGAGTCCAGCTTAGGAGAGATTCCCCATCGCTAATGGTGGTGGTGGTGGTGGTAGTGAAGGCGGTGGTGGGGGTAACAGGCGATGAGTAGATAAATGCGGTCTCTGTGATGGTGGGAGTAATAAAAATTGATGCCAGGAGTGAGGGTAGGGGAGTCAGAAGGAGGGTTGGCAGAATTTGACGTAGAAATTGCAATTGTCGGATTGTTGGTGCATTGCGTCCGAAGATGTCCAACCAGGCCGATTCGCGCGCGGAAGACGCATTGACGGCGCGGGCACGTTGGCAGCGTTTGGGCATTGGCGGTGTTGGTTCGGTGCGCTGGTGACTTTCGTGCCGCTCTTTTGGCCTTGGCGGCGGCGATCCGGTTGGCCTCATAGATTGCTGAACCAGTCTTTACTGATCTTCTCCATGCCGCTCTATCCTGGGCGAGGTCCTCCCAGGTCGCAAAGTTGATTTGCAGTTGCTTCAGCGATTTCTTCAAAGTGTCCTTGTAGCGTCGTTTTTGACCTCCCTGCCTGCAAGAACCAATAGCGACATCACCATAGAAAAGTCATTTGGGTAGTCGCTCGTCGTCCATTCTTACCAGGTGGCCGCTCCATCGCAGTTGCACTTGCCTCAGCATGGCATGGATGCTGAGGATTCCGGTCCGCTCCAGGACTTCCGTGTCCGGGATCCTGTCTTGCCATCTCAGCTTCAGTATTCTGCGAAGGCAGCTGAGATGAAAGTGGTTCAGCTTCCTGTCTTGGTTCGAGTAGACGGTCCAGGTTTCCGCTCCGTAAAGGAGTGTCGACATGACGACGGCCTTGTACATCTTCAGTTTGGTGTTCAGTTGAATACAGTGGCGATTCCACACGGAGGACTGCAGCCGGCCGAAAGCCTGACTAGCTTTGGAGATCCGTTGGGCAACCTCGTCATTGATTCTCGTGTTGCGCGACATCGTGCTTCCTAGATAAGCGAAGGTTTCCACGTTTTTGAGTTGAGCACCGTTGACATTGATTCGAGGAGCATTGTATTCCGCGCTGGGTGGCGGCTGGTGCATGACAACCGTTTTGGCTGTACTGATTGTTAATCCAAAATCGGCGCAGCCTTCGGCGATGAGGTCCATGCTCCTTTGCATGTCCTCCTCCGTCACGGTGTTTTATCAATCTAATACCTATCTCAATCACAGTAGCTTATTGGAGAAACAAGGCTTCGAAAATATTATTTATTAAAAAAATATTTTTCTTTCATCTTCTTTAATATGCTTCTTTTTAATATCATTTTCTGCTTTATATTCAATGCACAGAGTATGATATTTACTCGGGTTTACGCAAATGAATTAAAAAAGAACTTACCACAGATCGACACCACTAAGAAGTTAAATATTTGTGCATGTTTACTATTAAGCAGTCAAAATACATAAATGTGACAACTTAGTACTGACTTACATATTCCGGAATTTGAAGAAGCATTTAACTATAATATGAAAAAAACAATGATCGATTCATTTCTTTGTCATAAAACTGTTATAAATTACATATTATTCTTCACTGCGTAATTGTCTGGTCAGATCTTGCTTCAAAACCGCAAATAATGTTTCCTTCCTCAAATATTGTGTGAAACTGAGTAGCTGCAACATCAACCTCACCCTATCGAAAGCGAGTTTTAGGAGTGCCAACTAAATTCTGGTTGTCCAGGTTGGCGAACATGGGAGTTATCGATGCCAAGCAAACTGGGCTTTTTGAAAATATTTAATCATCCAAAATAGAATATGAACTTCTGAAAAATTAAGAAATTTCAAATTTTGCTGAAAATATACTCAGTAATAGTTAAAATTGTTAAATGCATTATTATTTAAAAGAAGTCAAATATTTCTACACTTATAAAATTCAAAATCTTATTGCATATACAAATTTCAGGTTGGTCCATTAAAAGAATTCGAACAAAATTATTATTAAGTGCGCATTTACCATAATCACGCAATGATCGAAAATTGTTAAAATTTTGAAAACGAAACCGTTTAAAATATGCCAATGATCTGATTGTGATCTCTGAGTTAGCATTCTTGAGCATAACGTTTAAGATCAAAAACTTTATAAGACTGCAACAGAGCATTTACTTGAGCATCGGGCTACCCATATTGGGCAAGAATTCGCAAATAAATGTAATAATTCTAAATGGATTTGCTTAACACATTCAAAAGCATTAAAACGCATATGTAAATTAACTCAGCTTCCTCGTATAAAATACAAGGGATGAGACATCATAATACACATGTAATTTTAAAACAATTTTGGGCAATTCTGAAACAGAAGTCAACATAAAATAGTATGTTTACGCAATGTTTTTTAACGTTTTTATGTTGGTTGCTACATAATCAAGGACACTGTTATTTGCTGAATCGCAAAACTGATCAATTTTCAGGGATAAAAATTGACGGTGGTCTGTGAATCATTGGATAATTATTTGAGGCTCATACTCAACCATTAACCTAGCCCTATTTTTTATCAATTGAATGGCACAAAAACCAACGAGCATCATAAGTTTGCAAAGAAAAGAAGGCTAACGAATTCCTATTGAAACGATAACATATAAAAGCAAAATGGCAGAGTTAGTATGGTGACTTACCAAAGGAGAGTTCACTCTTAGTTTTAGCTACTTCAACATGCAAAAGCAGCGATTGATTATTTAACTGGCCGCAAAACGAGCAACAATTCTATTTTTATATTTATTGCATATTTTCGATAATACTGTTCAGTGAAAACACATACTTTTTTCCTTCCTTCAATATTGTCTGAAGCTGAGTTACTACAGTATCTAATTTTCCCTAACTTAAAACGAGTTGAAGACGAGCCGCATTATTTCTGATTGGCCAGTTAAGCCAACAAAGAAGTTATCGATGCGAAGCAAAATGGTTTTTTTGCAAATAAAAAATCATCTAAAAATAGAATATGGACTTCAAAAAAATTCAGAATTTTAAATTTTGCTAAAATATATTCAGCAATAATTAAAATGATGTTATGCATTATTTTTCTTAAAAAAGCCAAATATTTTCAAACTTATTAAATTAATAAACGTTTTGCGATTAAAAATTGCAGGATGGTCCATGAAGAGGATTCGAGCAAAATCATCTTTAAATGCGAGTTTTTCATTATAAGGCAACAATGGAAAATTGAGAGAGTTTTGAAAATGAAACTGTTCAAAAAATGCCAATGATCTTAATATGATATCTGAGTTAGCATTCTACAGCATACATTTTAAAATCAAATTATATATTTGCCTGCAACAGGGCGTTTACTTGAGCATTGGGTGGCCCATATTTGGAAAGGATTCGAAAGAATATTAAATAATTTTAAATGGATTTGTTTCACACAATTAAAAAAATTAAAACACATTTGTACATTAACTCAGCTACCTCGTATAAAAAAGACAATGGGTAGGACATTATTATAAACACGTCTTTTTGTAAAACAATATGTTCATTCAGAAACAAAAGTCAGCAAGACAAAGTTTGTTTTCTCAATATACCTTAAAATACTTTTGCTCGTGTTGAGATAAATAAGGACAGTGTTATTTGATAAAAAGTATTTGTTGGCTAATGCTGATCAATTTTCATGGATAAAATTGACGGTGGTCTGTGAAACATCAGACAGTTAATATAGGCTCCTACACAATTATTAACTTAGCAATATTTGTATCAATTAATAAGGCAAGAAAACCAAAAGTCGTTATATTTATGAACAGAAAAGAAGGCTGATGAATACTTAGGGGAAATTCAAAACATAAATGCAAAAGGCAGAGGCCGTATGATAACTAACCTTGGGAGAGTTCAGTCTCAGTTTTACCTCCTTAAACATGCAAAAGCATTGATTGTTTATTTCCTTGTTCACAAAATGGGTTGAAATTCTATTTTGATATTTATTGCATATTTGTATAAAAACTGTTCAATAAAGTCGCACATTGTGTTTCCTTCTTTATTGTGTGAACCTGCGTTACTGCACCATCTTCTTTGCCCTAACTTAAGCGAGTTTTTTTGAGCCAACAAAATTCTGATTGGACAGTTTGGCGAAAATAGGGTTATCGATTCGAAGCAAACTGGGCTTATTTCAAATTTTTTATCATCCGAAATATAAAAATAACTTCCACAAATTTAAGAAGTTTAATATTTAGCTAAAAATTTAATACTTTATAATTATTATTATTTAATGCATTTTTATTTTTAAAGAAGTGAAAAATGTCTTAGGTTTAAACATGCAGAAACGTTTTGCATAAACAAATGCAGTTTGGTCCCTCAAGAGAGTTCTATCAAAATAACACAAAATTGTTCATTTTCCATCATACTGCAACGATGGAAAATTGAGAGGGTTTTCAAAAGGTTATTGTTCAAAAATTTGCCAATGATCTGATTATGATCCATGAGTAAGCATTCTGCAGCATAAATTTAAGAATGGAATTTTATATAAGACTGCAACAGGGCATTTACTTAAGCTTGAGGCTGCCCATATTTTCATTGATTCGATTGGGTATATTACACTTTTAAATAAATTTGCTTAGCATATTATAGCATTAAAAGGCATTTCTTAATTAACTCAGCTACTTCGTATTTCAGATAATAGATAGGACGTTATTAAACGCAGGTTATTTAAAAAAAAATTCGGTTGATTCTGAAACAGAAGAAATCAAGATGAAGCTAGGTTACGCAATGTAATCCAAGCATTAAAATCAGTTATGTCATCATCTATTGAAAACCTGCTAACCCCTTAGCATATACAACAGCTGCGATCGCTAACGTAAGCATATTCCTAACCTTAACAGTGTCCGAAATCCCCAAATAATTAACGCTTCCTATTATGTAACCAGTTTTTTAAAATCATTTATTCCTTTTTCAAATGCGCGTTTTCCGTACATTTTGCTAACTGCCATCAAATTCTCATTTCTTTGCCACCCCTTATCTTTCAAACGCTGCAATATAGCCTTCCCTTCCTAGGATTTTATCCAAATTTGCCGTTGTACGATTATCTTTGTTTTCTTAACAGTAACATTTCAACAAATTTAAAACCAGAGCAATTTTGTTTCCCACCTTTCGTTTCATCTTTCCAGTTTTCTTCTCCGCCACAAAATTATTCTTTATTATCAATACTGATGAGCGTAACCCGCAGCTCAGGAATACGCTCAGCTTAGTTTCACTGTATCCGAGAGCAGTTGTCAATAAGATGGCTGGGCTCAGAACAGTAGCCTTTGAGCTTGATCCAGATGTGCTGCGCATCACTGAATCCCGGGCTCACTCTCTTATTTCTGACTCGATGCTTGCTATAGATAATTTTCAATTCGTACCGAAAAGAACGCACTGATAAACGTGGCGGTGGTTGCTACCTTTATATTAAGTCATTCTTTGTACATTTCCTTTTTTAGCTGTGTATTTCGTTCTTTTCTGGAAATGTATGGTTTGCTTAATTCATCCTCCCGCACAATCAAAAAGCGGTAATTGGCTGCGACACTCAATTTGATGTCAAAATAATCGTAGCCGATTTCAATAGGCCAGACATTAACTGGCAGGCAAATTCCTTTCCACCTTAACAACAAAAATTGGTCGATTTTATTGACTTTTCAAACATGTTCTAACTGGTTAGATTAGTAACTAGAAAAGACAACATTTAAGATTTAATTTTTACAAATGATGTCCACCATCTCTTTATGAATTTCCATCATGATCTTTTTACAAGTAATTCCGCAATAATTTACTATTGTTTTCCATTCCCCTTCATACGATGCCTGCGATTAAATGCAATAACGTCGACTTTGCTAAGACAAACCATGAAATAACTAATAATTTTGTAAGCATTCTAGATTGGCATTGCATATTATCAATCAACGATTTTAAATTTTATCCATGAGCTCATGCAGAACCTCACCGAGAAAATCAAGGTTTTTATCCCGTTTAAGAATTTTAATTCACATACAGCTTCTTATACTGTTCCGCATGTTTTCCAGAACAGACTTAAAAAATTGCGAAAGCAACGTTTAGATGCATCTAAAAGCTCTTTGTCAGTTCATTTAAGGATTGCACAAATAATTAAATAAGCATCGAAAATTAGGCTCAAGACAGATAAGCCTAGGGAGCACCGGGCACTAAGTGATGACAATTCATCCAAATCTGTTTTTCAAATCTTATATTTTCAGTCATCGGCTAAGCGTCTGAAGTTCACTCCGCCCTAACTTGACTGTGACAAAAATTTTTTGACGGTAGATTTGGGAAAGGCAGAGTTGTTAAATTTGTTTTTTGCCAACCACTTTACAACTGAACTAACACAACTTCCACAATTTCTCTGCTTTCAAATTTGCTTCTAACAACCTTTTTTCTCGTCTTTACGCATTTAAAAAGAAATATCTCAACTGAAATATTCACATTTGGTTGGAACTGATAACATTTAAAACTCACTTATTAAACAGTTAATGGATTTTCCACCTTTACTTAACAGTTTATTCTCAGTATTTCTCGAAAATGGATTCTTCCCTGATTATTAAAAACTTATTAAATAATAACAGTTTGATAATTTGGTAACCACTCGTTAAGTGTTCATTTAACGCCCTCTCTTGCTAAACTCTTCGAAAAACTTATTGCAAAACAGATCACGAATTTTTGCATAAGCAATCAAATTATCAACTTTTCCCAACACGGCTTCTTACCGGACCGCTCTTGTGAAACCTGCCACATGTCTTTTCTTAATCTACTAACCTCTCTTCGTAATGATCATCTATCTGTAGTAGTTATCTATTTTGATCTTAGTAAGGCATTCGATAAGGTGCCTCATAAACGAATTTTAGCTTAAGAAGAAGCTATAGGATTTCGTAGTCCCCTTACTGACTTTATTAGATCATACCTAAATGATCGAAAACAAAACGTTTTAGTAGGGTCCTTATACTCAAGTGCTACCTTTAATGTTAGTGGTGTCCTTCAAGGTACCGTATTAGGTCCTATGTTGTTCTTACTGTATATAAATGATATTTTATCGATAGTTAAACATTATCAATCTTTTATTTATGCTGATGACCTCAAATGCGTGTAATCCTTCTCTAACTCTACAACCAAACGGTGCCTAGAACAAATTCATTCGGACTTAGACGCTCTTTCGACCTGGAGCTCCACATGGCTAATGGAGTTCTCACCTACTATGTGTCGCTACATGAGTTTTGGGCCTGTAAGGCTGCCGCAACCTCTTATCTTTGAAGGTTGCCCTATGATTGAATTTTCCTTAATCAACGACTTAGGCTTAACCTACACCAATATATTAGATCTTTCGCTTAATGCCGATAGAATTATGGCCAAAGCTGCTCAGATTTGTGGCTTTATTTCTTATAATATGCTGTCGTTTCTTTGCTTTAATGAACAAATCTAGCCGTTCAAAATTGAAAAGTTCCAAAGACATTTTACACAAAAACTCCTATTTCCGACTCTTTTAAATACTTCCTACTCAACAAGATGCCAGCAAATGAAGCTAAAATGTATTTAAATAAGGAGACTGGAATCAGGCTTTTGTCTCAATTTCCAACTAAATAATAGTTCAACTCTCCCCAAGCTTTCTGTCATTGCCCCCGTTAGTCCTCCTTAAAACATAAGAAATTCTGCACTAATCATACCTCCCCCTGCATCCTCCACGTGTAAACGCTCTCTTCTTGCTTCTAGGTATAGTTTTCTTTGGAATAACTTGCCAATTGAAAGAAAGTCGTCTACCAACCTATCTGCATTCAAGCGAAGACTGCACATTTATCTTAACTCTGATTCTATTAACTATTTCTTTTCCTCATTTTTTCCCAGTAGCTTTTCCCATGACTCGGTAAAAGGACCGTCGGGAATTTGAGTGAACCTCTTGAAACTAAATTGTTGCTACCTTGTGACGCCCATGAACTACAATGTCTCCTCATATCACCAGTCATCCAAACGATGAAGTCATTTGGACGTACACATTTGGTGCTCAACAGTCTAGAATGCTATTGTTTCTTTGGATACTAACAATCATCAGAATTCAATTCTGGATCCTAAGATGCAGAGGACTTAAGTTCATTGACGCATTTTCGTGAGATTTTGTTTCATACGCCTAAAGGATTAAGAACGAATCACCTCGACGTTTTATTATCTCATTCTGAAATGCTACTGCAGTATAATTCTACTCTACTACCTGACTATTTTTTCTTAAGCAGTTTTTTCTCTTACCTTCTATTTAAAAATGAAGGTCTATTAAACTCTGCCTCCATTTCTTAGGTAGGAGTTTTTTTTACTCCTTATTTTTTCTAGTTAACCATTAAATTTAAAGCATCGTTTACTGTTGACATAGAAGGACAAATTATGTATTTGTATATTTGACCTGCACACATTGTCATAACTTTATTTCGTTATTAATGTTTGCTTAAACAGTGCCTTGCCAGTGTTTAACAAAAATACAAATTCCGAATTTAAGATTCCCAATGTACCTTCAAGTTCTTCTGTTGGTTGTTTCATAAATAAGGATAGTGTTATTTGATGAATCAATATCTTTAAATAAAACCTTTTTATATTCATCAAGGAAAATTGACGGTGGTATGTAAATCATTGGAGAGCACTTACTAAGCCCTATTCGTATTAAATGTCAAGGCACGAAAACCAAAGAGGGTCATAGTTTTGCAAAAAAAAAAAAGCTGACGAATTTCTAAAGAAAATTAAAAGGTAAATGCAAAGATTAAGCATGCGTATGGTAACTAACCTTGAGCGACTTTATTTTCAGTTTTACCTCCTTTAACGTGAAAAAGCAGCGTTTGATAATTTCTTTGACCACAAAAAAGGCAAAACTTCTATTTTCATATTCAAAGCATATTGTTTTTGATACTGTTGAACAAAGACGCACATGCTGTTTCCTTCCTCAAATATTTTGTGAACCTGTGTCACTGCACTATATTTTGTGCCCTAACTTAAGCGAGTTTCAAGCGAGTCAACTGAATTCTGATTGAGATAGTTTGGCGAAAATGGGGTTATCGAAGCCAAGCAAAATGGGCTTATTGCAAACAGTTTACTATCCGAAATAGAAAAATTAATTCCGAAAAATTAATAATTTTGAAATTTTGCTGATACTATATTCAGTTATAATTAAAATGGTGTCACACATTATTATTTTATTTAAATATTTCTAAGTTTACAAAATTGATAACATTATTGCATAATAAAAATTGCAGGTTGGTCTCTCGAGATGAATCGAAAAAATTACACATAATTGCGCATTTTCCATAATCACTCAACGATGGAAAATTTAGAGAATTTTGACAAGGTTACTGTTCGACATATGCCAATGATCTAATTGATATAGCATTCTACAGCATAAATTTAAAAATTGAATGCTATATTAGCCTGCACAGTGCATTTACTTGAGCATTGGGCTGCCCATATTTGGCAACGATGCGAAAGGGTATGTAAAAATTTTAAATAGATTTGCTTAACCCATTCAAAAACACTTAAAGAGATATGTTATTTAAATCAGCTATTTCGTTTAATATACAATCGTAAAGCCATTATTGTACACATTATATTTTAAAAAAATTGGACGATTCCGAAACAGAAGTAAGCATAATAAAGTTTGTTTTCGCAATGTACCTTTAAGTACTTTTTGTTTGTGGTTAGACAATTAAGGACAGTATAAATTTATCAATCGCATTCTTTGGTTAATGCTGATCAATTTTCATAAATGAAAATTGTCGGTGGTCTGTAAATAATTAGACAGTTAATTAAGGCTCCATCTTAAACATTAATTTAGCCACATTTGTATTCATCTATTAGGCAGGAAAACCAAAAACCGTTATATTTATGCATAGAAAAGAAAACTGACAAATACCTTGGGAAACTTCAAAATATAAATGCAAAAAGGCATAAGGCGTATGGCAACTAACCTTGGGAGACCACAGTCTCAGTTTTAACTCCTTTATTATTAAAAAGCAGCGATTGATTATTTTCTCGGCCGCAAAATGGGCTGGAATTTTATTTTTATATTCATTGCATATCTTTAAAAATACTGTTAACCAAGATGCACATTCTGTTTCCTAATGTCAATATTGTGTGAACCTGCGTTACTGCACCATTTTCTCAGCCATTACTAAAGCAAGTTTCAGGTGAACAAACTGCTTTCTGATTGTGAGGTTTAGCGAACATGGGTTTATTGATGTGAAGCAAAATGGGCTTATTGCAAATAATAAATCATCCGAAATAGAAAATTGACTTCTGAAAAATAAATAAATTTTTATTTTAAAAGAAGTCAAATATTTTTAAACTTATAAAATTCATAAACTCATGCATAATAAAATTGCAGTTTGGTCCATTAAGAGGATTCTTTAAAAATAACACTTAGTTGCGCATTTTCAATAATCACTTAACGATTGAAAATTAAGAGACTTTTGACAAGGTTACTGTTCAAAATATGCCAATGATCTGATTTTGACTTCTGAGTAAGCATTCTTAAGCATGAATCTAAGAATCTAATTATTTATAAGACTGCAATAGGCCATTAACTTGAGCATAAGGTTACCCATACTTGGCAATGATTCGAAAGAAAATGTTACAATTTTATATCAAATCGCTTTTTACATTAAAAAGCATTAAAAGGCATATTTAATTTAAAATTTTTGTTTATCTGTGTAACTGCACAATCTACTTTGCACTAACTTAAAAATTTTCATGCAAGCCAATAAAATTCTGATTTTCCAGTTTTCACGAACATGGGGTTATCTATGCGAAGCTTAATTGTCTTATTGCAAATATTTAATCATTCAAAAAAGGATAAGGACTTCCGTCAAATATAAGCTGTTTCGAATTTTGCAGAAAATGTATTCAGTTATAATTAAAATGGCAAAATGCATTATTATTTTAAAATAAGTCAAATATTTGTAATCTTGTTAAATTAATAAACTTTTTCATAAACACATTTCAGGTTATTCTTTCGAGAGAATTCGAACAAAATTATCCTTCCATGCTCATTTTCCATAAAAAAGCAATGATTCCATAAAAATAGAGTTTTTAAAATAGAGCTTCAACTATGCCAATTATCTGATTATGATCTCTGAGTTGGCATTCCACGCATAACGTAAAGTATCGAATTCTATATAAGACTGCAATAGGCCATTAACTTGAGCATAAGCTGCCCATATTGTGCAAGTTTTCGAAAGAATATGAAATTATTTTAAATGCAATTGCTTTCCACATTTAAAAGCATTAAAACGCATATGTTTATTATTTCAGCTTCTCCGTATAATACAAAATAAATGGGACATTAGTTTACACATAAAACTTTTAAAATCTTTTTAGCAATTCCGAAACAGAAGTCAGCAAGATAAAGCTAGTTAACTCAATGAACCTAAATGTTATTTTGTTGGTGGTTGCATTTTTATGGAAAGTGTTATTTAAGGAATTGCATTCTTTAAATAAAAACCGATCAGTTTTCATGGATAAGAATTGACAGTGGTCTGTGTGAATCATTCGTTTGTAAATTAAGGCTTCTTCCAAAAACATTAGCTTAGCCCTGTTTTTATCAATTTATAAGTCAACCAAACCAACAACAATCATAATTTTGCATAGAGGAGAATGCTAACGTATTTATGGTGAAACTTTTAAACATTAATGCAAAAAGACAGAGGGCAGATATTCACTAACCTTGGGACACTTTATTCTCAGTTTTAACCCCTTTAACGTGAAAAAGCAGCGTTAGATTATTTCTTTGACCGCAAAAAATGCAAAACTTCTTTTTTTATATTCATAGCATATTGTTTTTGATACTGTTGAACAAAGACGCACATGCTGTTTCCTTCCTCAAATATTTTGTGAACCTGTGTCACTGCACTATATTTTGTGCCCTAACTTAAGCGAGTTTCAAGCGAGTCAACTGAATTCTGATTGAGATAGTTTGGCGAAAATGGGGTTATCGAAGCCAAGCAAAATGGGCTTATTGCAAACAGTTTACTATCCGAAATAGAAAAATTAATTCCGAAAAATTAATAATTTTGAAATTCTGCTGATACTATATTCAGTTATAATTAAAATGGTGTCACACATTATTATTTTATTTAAATATTTCTAAGTTTACAAAATTGATAACATTATTGCATAATAAAAATTGCAGGTTGGTCTCTCGAGATGAATCGAAATAAATTACACATAATTGCGCATTTTCCATAATCACTCAACGATGGAAAATTTAGAGAATTTTGACAAGGTTACTGTTCAACATATGCCAATGATCTAATTGATATAGCATTCTACAGCATAAATTTAAAAATTGAATGCTATATTAGCCTGCACAGTGCATTTACTTGAGCATTGGGCTGCCCATATTTGGCAACGATGCGAAAGGGTATGTAAAAATTTTAAATAGATTTGCTTAACCCATTCAAAAACACTCAAAGAGATATGTTATTTAAATCAGCTACTTCGATAAATATACAATCGTAAAGCCATTATTGTACACATTATATTTTAAAAAAATCGGACAGTTCCGAAACAGAAGTAAGCATAATAAAGTTTGTTTTCGCAATGTACCTTTAAGTACTTTTTGTTTGTGGTTAGACCATTAAGGACAGTATAAATTTATCAATCGCATTCTTTGGTTAATGCTGATCAATTTTCATAGATGAAAATTGTCGGTGGTCGGTAAATAATTGTACAGTTAATTAAGGCTCCATCTTAAACATTAATTTAGCCACATTTGTATTCATCTATTAGGTAGGAAAACTAAAAACCGTTATATTTATGCAAAGAAAAGAAGGCTGACGAATACCGTGGGAAACTTCAAAACATAAATGCAAAAAGGCATAAGGCGTATGGCAACTAACCTTGGGAGACTCCAGTCTCAGTTTTAACTCCTTAATTATTAAAAAGCAGCGATTGATTATTTTCTCGGCCGCAAAATGGGCTTGAATTTTATTTTTATATTCATTGCATATCTTTAAAAAAACTGTTTACCAAGATGCACATTCCGTTTCCTAATTTCAATATTGGTTGAACCTGATTATGATCTATGAGTTAGCATTCAAAGCAAAAAATTAAGTATCGAATTCTATATTAGACTGCAATAGGCCATTAACTTGAGTATAAGCTACCCATATTGTGCAAGGATTCGAAAGAATATGAAATAATTTTAAATGCAATTGCTTCCTACATTCAAAGGCCTTAAACGCATATGTTTATTATTTTAGCTACTCCGATTTATAGAAATTGAATGGGGGATTAGTTTGCACTAGAATATTTAAAAGACTCTTAAAGCAATTCCGAAACAGAAGTCAGCTAGATAAAGCTAATTTACTCAATGAACCTAAACGTACTTATGTGGGTGGTTGCATTTTAATGGACAGTGTTATCTAAGGAATTGCATTCTTTGAATAAAAACATCAATATTTTTGGATAATAATTGACAGTGGTCTGTGTGAATCATTCGATTGTTAATTTAAGCTACTTCCCAACCATGAGCTACGCCCTGTTTTTATCAATTGATAAGTCAACAAAAATAACAACCATCATAATTTTGCATGGAAGAGAAGGCTTAAGAATTCGTGGTGAAACTTTAAAAACATAAATTCAAAAAAGACAGATGGCGTATGGTCACTAAACTTGGGAGACTTTAGTCACCGTTTTAACTCCTTAAACGTGAAAAAGCAACTATTGATTATTTGTTTGGCCGCAAAACAGGCAGAAATTTGATTTTCATATTAACTGCATATTTGTATACATACTGTTCATTGAAGATGCATATTTGGTTTCTTTTCTAAAATGTTGTGTAACCATGTGTTGCTGCACCATCTACTTCGCCCTTACTAAAGCGAGTTTTAGGCGAGCCAACTAATTTCTGATTGTCCAGTTTGGCGAATATGGGGTTATTTAGGTGAATTAAAATTGGCATATTGCAAGTTGTTAATTATCCGAAATAGAATAAGGACTTCAGACATATTAAGAAATTTCAATTTATCTTGAATATATATGGAATTTTATTTGGCTCTTTCGGCTTATTTTATCTTCTTGAATAGTACTGATTAATATGCGAGCTGGCAAATTTGACTTATCTTTTAATCTCTTTTTGAAAAAAATCGGTGACCTCTGAGGGAGAGGATCCCATCTAATATTTTATGTTTTTTCTGTCAACCATATAAAAGCTTTTTTAACGCCATGCCAAACATTTATTTATCTTAATTTTATCATCATATGCCGGTAGGTAACTGGCGGGCGGACAAATGGGATCGAGTGAGATCCTTACCACATTAGTGAGTGTTACGCACTTTTTTGGCTTGTTTATGTACCTCACTGCACAAGGCATATGATGTACTGATGATCGGTAATGACCGTGAAACAGCTGTCTGCGTCTTGCCTGTTGCACTCTTAGCAACATATTTGTGCTATGTTTATGGTCTGTGTCCTATGACACAACGTTCGTTTATCGCCGGTAGGTAACTGGCGGGCGGACAAATGGGATCGAGTGAGATCCTTACCACATTAGTGAGTGTTACGCACTGGTTTGGCTTGTTTATGTACCTCACTGCACAAGGCAGATGATGTACTGATGATCGGTAATGACCGTGAAACAGCTGTCTGCGTCTTGCCTGTTGCACTCTTAGCAACATATTTGTGCTATATATATATATGCAGAGAGGAGACACGACAGAGAATATGGGCAGATTGAGACAGTCTGTTTTCGGGCTTATTCTGCCTTCATTCAGCCAATCGACCCAGTGTGTGGACTGTCTGAGCCGTACTCAAGCGTATCTTTGCAATTCCACTCCCAACTGGTAGTCAGGGTTTTGATTGGTTGAATGAAGGCAGAATAAGCCCGAAACAGACTGTCTCAATCTGCCCATATTCTTTGTCGTGTTTCCTCTCTGCAATTATAACTTGGCCGACTTCGGCCTGGTAATTGGTTGCCTGTTCGTGACCTTTGCCACCCATACGGAGCTTGTTTGCTTCGGGAAGCCACTAGATCCGTGTGCGCCTCTTCCTATTTGAAGAAATAACCGATCTGCAGCGACAGAGAATGAGTGGTGGTGAGGCACTGATGACCTTCGGTTCGATTAGGTACTTGTGACCCATCTGCTTAACCCAGTGTGTTGACTGTCTGCGCCGTACTGGAGCGTATCTTTGTGTTTCCAGTCCCAGCTGGTAATCAGGGTTATGATTGGCTGATTGTAGGCAGAATAAGCCCGAAACAGACTGTCTCAATCTGCCCATATTCTCTGTCGTGTCTCCTCTCTGCAATTATAAATTGGCCGACTTCGGCCTGGTAATTGGTTGCCTGTTCGTGACCTTTGCCACCCATACGGAGCTTGTTTGCTTCGGGAAGCAACTAGATCGGTGTGCGCCTATTCCTGTTTGAATATATAAATATATATATATATATATATATATATATATATATATATATATATATGTATGTATATATATATATATATTTCACGAGTCAAAGACCTCACAGTAAAAGAGCATCAAACGAATGACGTAACAGCAGAAAAAACATCATATTTTACCTTATAACATGAGATTGAGGTTTAGTTTATGCTCTTCTGGGCAAATGTAGGGGCTATGCTTTCGCATAAACAAGACAGCATCCAAATTTTGACAGAAACTTCAAAAAAACATTAAAATTCATTAATCGTATGTCAACTTACTTGAGCAAATTTCATCCTCAGGTGCATTTCCTTAAATTTTAAACAACAGAGGTCATTACAAGCATTGTCTGAATACTGGTTTAACGTTTGATGGTAGTTTACTTTACATATTTTTATGTCAGATGTTGCACTTAAACAACCCCTTCTTTTTCTTTCATAAAACGTAGTTTTCGGATTAAAACCATCTTGTTGGCTGTTACTTTAACGAAGTTCAAAAATAAAAAAACAGAGTTCTTGAAGCCAAACTAGAGGAACTTCGTTGCATATATCCAGTTTTCCTCAATAAGTATGCAGGAGTCCAGAGCGAACTCATTTTTCGTTCGTGCACACCAAATCGCATATATAATTTCTCCTTGTCTGCTTGCATAGTTAATTGTAAACATCGTTGTCATAAAACATAAGGATTTCGGTGAACAATTGCATGTTTTAATCTTAAAATCGGCAAACAATAGCTAGAGCCACATTTTCAAATGTGACACTGCGGTAGTGAACGGTTGAAGTCCGTTTGACATAAGCGGATATAAAAAGGCCAAATTCGAATTAAAAACACACATTTAAGTAGATTAGAGGAAATATTCGTTACTTCGTATTCACGACACACATATTGTCTGTCCTTGTAATAAATTTAATCCGAACTGCTTTTATGTACAGCCGTTTTTTCAGGTGAATAATTACAAAAATTAACATCAGTTGCAAGAAAATGAAACCTACCTGACTGCATCCAATCGACAGAAACTGAAACAAATTGATTGCGTCCATTGGAAAATACGTAGGTATCTGTATCTTTATTTTCTTTTCAAATCGCCCAGTAAACCAAGCTTCACTCTTGTTATTCCGAAGCTGCAAATCTTTAAGTAAAACAAGATGTATTAATATTTTTATGGTTGTCAGCAAACAGCATTAATCTTTGCGAAATAACATAGATAGAACGTTATTTTTTGTACATTCTTTCTACGTAACTAATAAAGATGCTGATGTAAAGAAAAAGCTTAAAACCGATCGAATATTTGAAGGTTGATACCCTAATGGGTTAACTTTTCTCAAAACTCAACTCTGTGAAGCTATTATAAGGAGCCAGAATTCACACTTGAAGATAAATCGGATATGGAAGTGTATTCCTTACTAACATTTACTGATTTCTAAATTTCCTTCATATGTTTCGAAGAGCTTACCATACAAAGTGGGCAAAATAGAAGGCACTTAGAAGGTTTTCTTGTATGAATTGCATGTAAATATGTAAAAATCCAACTAAGAGCTGATACAATGAGACACGATGATAAAAAAAGCATAAAAGATAGCCCTGTGATGTGCGATCGTCAAACTGGTAAAAACACGCATCGATGATAAGACCCAAGTCTTCGCTTTATCGTGGCAGGTCACACTGGGGCATAACTGAGAACACACACAGCGATTCTAGAGGGGACTTTATTTGTCGTGATAATTGTTGCCGTGTCAGCACTTATTTATCTTCAGATCATAAGCTGGGTCAGTCGAAATAGTAATAGACATTTTTTTCGTAGTGGATCATGCAGAATTAAATAAATTATTGCTACTTTACAGGCCAGGTCAAAAGGGATATGCAGTAGCTTTTCTGCAGTTTCTGATAACTTGAAACTGACTTGAGAAGATACCATGAGTACGTGTGCGTGTAACGTGCCATCCTGCTCGATTTTTTAATGCACCACTATTACATTAAATCACCTGTACTATTCAAATACTTATATTTTCTGTGTTACTTGACGATTCGCCTTCTGGTTGATTAAACATTTATTTTATAGAGACAAAATAATATCGACAAGAACACAATATCGGTTTTTTCATTACGACCACGAACTAAGAGAAATTGACTGAAAAACATTTAAATTGTGGAAATATTTAAGTATTATACCAAAATAATTAATGCTCATATAGCCTTCGACCTTTAACATGGATTGCTCCATGCGAGAACTGGAGATTTTTCAGCTTTAAGGAAAGTACATATGATAAGCTAGCAAAGTAAGAGACTTGAAAATTAAAGTAAGTTCAGCCTTCTTCGAATAACTTTCTATCTGGACATCTGAACTGAATAACGGACGTGCGTTTTGAATTTTCCAGCAACAAGAAGACCGAATTTAATCGAGTCTTTTCACGGAAACCAACAGTCCACAGACATTTATTGGTTCGAATTATTGAATCAATTAATTGAATCTTCCGCGCAGTTGCCTTTGATACATTCACAATTTGTCCAGGAGAGTTCTCCAAATCGAGGACTCTCGGAAATCTAGGGCCTACACAACCTACCAGTCCAATCCATTCTCTGACGGCTCTCCAGGGTTTCTGAGGACTTTTGTTCGACTAGGACAGTTCTCCAAATAGAGCAACCTGCCGGAAATCTGGCTTTGGCCTACACAACCTACCAGTCCTATCCAGGCTCTAACTGCTCGTCAGGCTTGGTAAGGAGTATCTAAAAAACAGGCTGAGTCATTCACTATTCATAGTCTGTCTAATTGATTGTGCAATTTATATCGAGAAACTCGTTATAACAAATACTTTTAAAAACTTCCACTAGTAGAAGTAGTTAATAACGTTCTGGAAATTTCATAAATTTGCAATAAAAGCGGAGTAGATAATTTATATACTGCTTGTGTAAAAGCGCTGATAGTGTAAACCTACACCTAGCCACCCGTTACTACTTAAGTCACCACACATAAATTCAAAAAGTCACGCCACGAGCTGGAATTAACCCGCGACCACCAACGCGATGGGGACGCTCGCTAACCACTCTACCACCTCATCACGGCGGCGAGCGCTCTCTCAAATTAATATGCACGCTATTTACGACCCTGCCATTTGTGGAGGCTGTCAGAAACTGTCCACGAAGCTAAACCAGCTCGAGGATGAGATAAGATAAATTAAATCTGCGCTAAAAGGCACCTCTAAAGCAGATGTTGCCCCTCAGAAGTCCACTGAACGACTAACCAGAAGCAAAACCATTGATACTCGATCAAATGATATCCCAAAAACAACTTCGACAGCTGCTACGGCTACCGAACAACAATTACCAACGGCACAGGACAAAAATAGTCCGTCTTAAAACCAAAAACCGTCCAATACGCAAAACTGACACCAAGAAGTAAAAACGCCAATGGACAACCGAGTTTGAGAGATTAATCGAAAAAGCTCGAACACGGGGCTTCGACTATTGCCTTGTCCTCTACAGGAACTACTGATATTCTCACACCAAGCACAAGCAGTGAAACTGATTCCCCAACTGAAACTACCACATGTGATTCAAAATTTTCGAACCCGTGGAATTCGCCGAAACCAAAAAAAACCGGATCAAAGCCAACACATAGCCAATCAGCATCCCCTCCATCATCTCCAATGCGCAACGTGAAACCTTCCCACCAGATAATGGAAAACAGCGTCGTAGTTGCAAAAAAGGCCACGGACAGAAAAAATTTTCATAATACAGTGACTACCTGAATGAAAAGCTGTGACTTCAGGAGACTGATATTCTGAAGACATGAACCGCTTTCATGACCTTCTGAACAATATGCTTGAACCTTAGATGTCGATTGAACTGCAAAAAGCCTTCCGCCTTGGAAAATCGGCCCGAAAACCAATCTGAATCAACACGTCCTAGGCCTCTTAAAGTTATCTTGACCAGTAGCCAGGAAGCCAGTCTCATTCTGTCTAGGCGCTTTAAGTTAAAAAACTCAAACCCTGGGGTTTTTTTTTCAACAAGACTTCTAACCTGCGGAGCGGAACAAACGCCACCAACTTGTCCTCGAACTACGACGGCGGCTCAGCGAGGGGGAAACAAATTTGGTTATTTACAACAACTAAGTGATCCATCGTCCATGTTATCCCAATGGAGAGGCCCGTTCCAGATAACCAAGCAGTTGGCCCAGTAAACAGGGGCTCGCACCCGACTGTTAGCACTTTCCGAGCAAACCGAAAACTAACATTCATGTACACTAATGCACAGAGTATATTATCGATGCTCGACGAGCTTTAGATTCATGTCTGTGATCTATCTCCAGATATAATTTCCGTAACAGAAACTTGGTTGTCCCAACACGTGGACGACCGAGAGGGTACTATGGCTGGCTACCAACTTTTTAGAAAAGACAGGAAAGAGCGTCAACGAGGTGGCGTACTCACATACGGAAAAAGCGATTTTACCGTTTTAGACAAAAGTTATTAACTCGCGTCTACTTCCGAGGCGATATGGCTATCCGTAAAAGTGCCAGGTACATCAAGTCTAGATGTCCTGACAGTCTACCGCCCACCAATAAGAGACACCGTAGTCGATGCTTATCTGCTTGAGATGCTTAAAAGATTGCTACACGGTTGGATATCCTGATCATGGGTGACGTGAATGCGCCTCATATCGACTGGAGCTCGACCTGCGCACATAGTTCTGATCTAGCCTTAGACGGTTTTTTTCTGAGCACGACGCTAAAGCTACAGCTCACACAGCACGTCATTTTTCCAACCACGGTGTGCGAAGGACAACAGGCCAATTGCCTGGACCTAGTTCTTACGAAGTCGCACAACAGCATCGACGAAGTATCATGTCTACCGCCGCTAGGTAAAAGTGACCACGTGGAACTGCGATGGGAATACTCAATATTTTCTATACCGGCAAGACTCACAACAATCAGAAGGAATATATGGCAAGGAGATTTCGGTGGAATGAAGGCCGAGCTCATGCGCACATAGTGGGAACCTTTATTCTTTGGAAACATAACCGAGGACTGGGAAACGTTCCAGGACATACTGCACAGGCTCATCGAAAATCACTGTCTGATTTTGACAAAAAGGTTAAGCAACAGACCGCGATGGCTTACGCAGGCCATAAAAATCGAAGTTTACAAAAAGCGGTGATTGTGGAAAAAATCGCTAGCGGACGGAACTCCTGCATCTCTAAATGCGTATAAAATGCAGAGAAATCGGGTCAAGGGCCTTATTGTTAGAACAATAAAGGCTTTCGAAGTGGACCTGCTGAACTGGGCCACCGTGAACCCGAAACTGTTTTACGGTTACGTCAGGCAGAATACTAGGAACAAGGATCCGATCCCCCTGCTGAGGACCGCCGAGGGCATAGACCTTACTGAAGACGGTGCGAAGGCTGATCATCTTTCGGAATTTTTCCAGTAGGTTTTCACAAAGGAAACGAGATACGATCACCCTACCGATGGCTTCGAAGTGGAAACAATAGTCCAGACTGTTAATTTCACCGAGACTACTGTCCTCAAGGAATGTTTTGAGGTTAAAGGAATCTAAGTCTCCAGGTCCCGATGAAGTACCTACCAAGCTGTTGAAAGAGCTCGCGAGAGAGTTGACAAAACCACTCTCTACGCTTTTCCAAGCATCCTTCGAGACCGAAAGTCTACCAGCCGACTGGAAATGCGCATGGATAACGCCGCTTTATAAGGGTGGAAGCCGGGTCTCTGCAAACAATTATCGACCGATCAGCCTAACTTCAGCTTGCTGCAAAATCATGGAAAAAATAATTAAGCAACAACTAATGCAGTTCTCCGGACATAACAATCTGCTATCCGAAGCCCAGCACGGTTTCCGTAGAGGTAGATCCTGCGTCACATAAATTTGCTCTACTGTTTAGAACGTTGGACTGAAGCGCTCGATAGTGGTTGTACGGTGCACGCAGTCTATATAGACTTCAAACAGGCTTTTGATAGCGTGCCGCACCACCGCCTTCTTTATAAACTCAATCGCATAGGCGTAAGAGGTAGACTTCTGACATGGATAGAAAACTTCTTAACTGGCCGCTCACAAACTGTGCATGTCAGCGACAAACAGTCGACTAAAGTTTAGGTTCAGAGTGGTGTTTCCCAAGGCTCTGTTCTAGGCCCTATTTTGTTCATTGTCTATATCAACGATTGCGCCAACGAACTGGACTGTGATATTGCCATGTTTGCCGATAATCTCAAACTTCGGCGCCCCATTCAAACTGCGGCTGATGAGGAGAACTTGCAGGCAAACTTAAAACGACTCCAGAAATGGGCAAATGACTGGCTCTTGCCGTGAAATGAGTTCAAGCTCAACATCATATGAGTCAGCAAAAGCAATCCTTCAAACCGTACGGTTAACAATCTCAATGGCATTCCATTGAAAGAAGTGGATTTCCAAAAGGACCTTGGAGTCTGGATCACGCCCTCGCTTAAACCCTCCCTACATTGCGCAAAGGTAGCGAAGTCAGCCATGTCGATTCTATACCTCGTTAAACGAGCTTTCGCAGCCTACACTACCGACTGCTTTGCTTAAGTCTTCGGAACATTCGGGTGTCCACAGTTGGAGTCCGCTATCTAAGCTTGGAGACCATGGGTGGTGAAGGACATCAACTTCCTCGAAAAGGTCCAAAGGCGAGCAACCAAACTTGTCCTTGGACATGGCTCACAGCCTTATGAAACATGGCTGTCGAGTGCCAATCTCTTTCCCTTGCACTATAAACAGATTCGGGGTGACCTGATACTAGCATTCCGCAAACGACGCAACCAGGGCTGTTGTCTCGTCCCAGGAGATTTCTTCGTATTAGCAAAAACAACGAACTTTAGAGGTTATCCTCTCAGATTACGTGTCACTGGAGCAAGGCTAGACACTCGGAAGCACATCTTCTCCAAAAGAGTAGTCGAAGCTTGGATGTTGTTATGTCAGACTCCTTGGGGGTTTTGAAGCGAAAGTTAGATCGATATAATTGTGCGAGCTACAACGCTCGCTGAAAGCTGCTAGTGTGTCGTTAGAAAATAAGGCATTTATGATACTTCTATCTATGTTTGAGTAACATTTCTTTATGTTTGTTATTTCGTCCGAGGGCTTGCATTCTCCCATTATTCCCATGCTGGGGTCCTCGAGGTCTTCGCTGCTTAACTTATTTGCACACCTTGGTGACACCGTGAGTGTTCGCATCAGCTGGACCTGGCGACCGTCATCCATGCGGTGTATGAACGTTCTCCCTTGGTTTGAACCGCAATGGACCGAGGATGATCTGGACATATACTTCCGCCTTTGAAATCCCTCATCGGACTCTGCGATCAGCAAGGGAGAATCTGGCTGATTAATGTGACCTCCGAAATGCCCCCGGTGACCCCCCAAGGGCGACAGTTTTTTTTCCTAAATATTTCACTGAGTTTTTATCACTGTCTGCTCTATTACAACTATGTTCCACTAAGTTGGCCTCGCCAACACATCGGATACTATTTTTTTTGATACCACAACTCGCATGTACAAATAGGGAATTCAAAGGTTACTCACCTACATCTCCCTGAAATATAATGATTACTTATACTGATACTGAACTAACGTCTGCTGAAAATTAATTCAGTGAAGGATAAATTTTGTGGTGATTATCTCGTTGGAAACATTTCGGAACACTATTCCGTCAATTTGTTAACCTGTTTTACCAAAATATACCTGTAACTGCAAAAAAAACAACCATTTGGGTGCACTAAACAAGCATGTTGCATGCTAGATGTACTGCCGAACCACTGCACTTTTAGGAAATAGTGTTTAAGATGTTTTTATGTGTGAACGGAGTATTTAATCTGCCATCGTGAAGCCGAACTAGATTATAGACCCACAAAATCAAATGCGTATTAAGTGATCAGATTTGCTTAGCCATAATATGACTGTCCTACAAATTTCGTACAAGTTCTCAACATTATAATGTCATGCATAATTTATTGTCTACGTTTACGTAGGATACCCACAACATCGGGCACCAATCCGTAGCATTTAAAAAACTGTCAAAGATATAGGCAGACCTAGCCCGATAGTTAACGCACCTCTGCGTTTACAGCAAGTAAGCGAGAGTGCAATTGTGGGTATGCAATTTTAAGTCGTACATTATTCATATGCATATGGAAATCACCCTGGTATGTGCAACCAAGTCTAGACCACAGCATGCGCTTAGGCGCTACACGGTTTCAGATAGGAGGCGCTGCCTTAACATTAACATAATCTTGTTCAAAGCTAAGTGGGCTTACATTGCTTGCATCTCACTTCATATTTACCACCCACACAGAAGATTGTTAACCAGAAAAATAATAGACGACCGGAAATGGACATGCACGTATCGGTTACTAGAGTCCAACAGTCGGTCTCCTCGGAGACCAAGATATGAAAGAGATTTCGATGTTGCGGTTTTATAGCTGAAACAGTTGACAGAGTAAGAGGACGTGTCTTTTTCATCAGTTTCTCCCACTTATTCCCTCTTCCACACTTCAGGCTAAAATTGTTTTCTTCTCCAAAGTTGTAGGCCGTATCACAGTTTCCAATTCACCGGAGTCCGTTTGTGCTAATCTGGCCCGCATGTCCAGCATACTCCTTCATATCCTTCTAATGCAGCCGTTCGTTGCTGGTATCCTATCAGCTTTCGATCCAAAGACCGTCTATTGATATCCGTTACCAGATTAAGGAAGTCGTCCTGAATATCAATGTGTCTAACCTCCATGGCAGCTCTAGTTCTGGGCACACCTTCCTTGTCTACAACGCCCGGAGTTGAAAACATTTCCTAACTGAAACTGGAACTTAGTTGAATGTTATCCCTTTTTAAAGCAATCTGTCTTGAGGAAATGCTAGAAAACGTCATGGAAAAAACCTCTTCTCTCTGATATCCTGATATTAACCAACTCTCACATCGACCAAGAAAGTTCATTTTAGCAGCTCCTCATATGTTAGCGTGGTCTAATCCGTGCAAATGTCAGCGTCAATGCCTTACCACTTGACGTTGTTCATACTGTTTTACCCCTGAATCTGCCGTGTTTTCCAGTCCAATAGCTCACACGTAGCCTCCCGGTAGTTGTCAAAGGTGAGTTCCAGCATATGCGTGAGATGTTCCTCATAAAAAAATCTACAGGTCTTTGAGTCATGTCAATTCACCTAGTTTCAAAGCTAGAAACTGTAAAATGCCCCTCCTGCGGTCATTATCGAGCCTGCTTATATATCATTAAGCCTTACGACAACCCTTTTTCCCATATTTAGAAAATGGAACGCCTCATGGTAGGGAATCCATCATTTTATCGCGGCTTCTTTCAAACAATCACATTGACTAGGTATAAATTTTCCAAACGACCAACCTTATTCTTTCAAACCTCTTTTTGGATTGCTTTGTAGGTCTTCAGTGCTTCGAAATGCCTGCAAACCTTCTGAGTGTTTTCTGTGCAGAGTCGCTTATCCACTAAGCTTTGACTTTGCCCATATTGAGAAGCATTGGTGGCCATCTTTTTTTTTCTGAAGACCGCATTATACACTTGTTGATAATGTTTGACGACCTTCGATGATTTGATGTTGGTCCCAACCATTTCCACAGTATTTTTCGTGTACTCCCATTTTCAGGCGTAAGCTACAGCATTTTTAATGCATGCTTAACTTCTATCATCGGCTCATCGGTAACTGTTTTAAAGATAATCCTGCCATTCTAAAATATAAATTCGGTTCTTAGAGGTGCAAGAGATCAATCAGGGTAAGCTCTAGCTGCTACAGAGAAGGTGATGGTTGCTTTTGACAACGTCAAAGTTTGGATTAATTATTTTGACAAAACAGCTATACGTCTAATGGTTAATACCTCCAGTATAACAATATACTAAATTCTTTAGCCGCGGCTTGCAGGTTACACCCACCAATTTACATTTTAGCATAATTAAATGGGGCAGTTTCGATGTCTTCGTTAATTGAAAATAATTGGCAGTTTGAGATAGAGACTTGTGTTTATTCACCGACTGCCGACAGTTTCATTCTGGTAACCACCACAACGGCGAATCATGGGAAGACATGGCTCACTTCCTGTAAATTCCACCTCTCTATCAGCTCCAAAAAAACGTTTACCAAGAAGGCTCTCTGACAGCGTTATTTTGGTTTCGCCGGTGACAACGACGTCACCTCATACCCTGTATTGACGATGGCACATTCATCTCGAAATTGTTACCAACTTGTACCGTACTCGTGTGCCGTAAACCATTCGTCGCAAGTTCGTCTCCTCGTCTCTCTTGGAGTCGACCCAATATCATTCAATCTCCGACCACCTACTCAGAACTGGGATGCAAAAGGACTACATATTTGTGTCACGGGTGTTTCTGGGATGTCAGTGGAGCAAGGTCAAGTGACCCTAAACGACTTAAGTCTATATTGTTCCCAGCAGAGTCGGACCCATCAATTCAAACAATTTTGGGTAGGATTGTTTTGTGTGGCCACCTAAACAGTACATGGGAACGGAAACCACAGTGCCCCTCAAAAAAGAGGACACATTGCGATAAATATCGGGAACAGTTATTATTCCCATGTCTTATTCCTAACACAAAACCTAATATAAAGCGAATTTATCTTTTTCCTAGCAATCCAATGGGTGTTTTTTTCTTATCCTCTGTATAAATTCTTTCATTCAGAAGCTTAAAGCTGGCACTCTACCCGATTTTGAAACTCAAACTTGGGCTCGACCGTTCTCAGTCGTTGAGTTAGTACTTTTGATGTTTTCTACAACAGTATGCTTCTCGTGGGGCCTAACTGGAATATCACTTCTTCCATTCTCTCATCTCATTTTGGTCAGTACGCAGGTCCTTTCGGTAGTCTATCACCCGCATAGTAGCGAGAGGGTCACGCGATTTCAATTCTGACTGTGAATAAGCGTAGGCGTGGCAGACAATCCAGGGAGCTGAATGAATTATCTAACTTTGGACCCGCATTGCATAGTACAAGACTAAATTGGAACCCTGTCCTTTCCGCTGCTAATTTTTGGACACCACTTTCTGACTTCCTGGCAAGAGGGATCTCCAGAAACCGATGACGACCCACTCAACATCTTACACCATATGCGTCATTTTGTGCGGCAACTTATCTTTGCTCCATTCAGGTTATCGGTGAACAACTCGCATCTGGAGAAATAAGTGATAACATTATCTCACGTCTTTTGTTAGTATAATCATCCTTAGACGGCCGCGTTTATCTCTCAAATGGCAGACACATTCCGCATCCAACACGAGGCTCGTGAGGAGGATTGCAGCCCACAGTGCCTCAAAACTGCTTTCTTAAACACCGGCCTAGACACTCTGCACGTCGTTCTCTTTAGCCTCTTATCCCATGTGTCCGCTTTGCCAAACTCAAATCTTCAAATATTTTACCAGGACGCATCCCAACGCGTTCGGTTTCATCAATGCCTCCACAACCAAATCATTTCAAGTCGAATTGAAGATCACTTTCACGATCGCCTATTTACTAATTTTATCAGATGTACGAATTCGCAGAAGATGTAACCCGCCAACTTTTATATAACCTCTGATTATTGAAGCTCTCTGCCCCCGTGATATCCACTCGTGCCGCTTACCTATGCCATATGAATCCTTACTTATAGTGATTGACTTTTTAAAAGACCTGCATTTAATGTCTGCTTGGCTGCGTGTTTACCCCCGTCGACCCCACAAAAGGCTTCCTTAATAGATGTCTTGGCTAATATTTAATATCACAATCGTCGGATATACGTCTATTGTAAATAAGTAACTGTTGTGGACAGATTTCCTGATTGTCTTTTTACGATTTTCAGCAGACCAATGTTATTCTGAGGTATCTGACGCACATAATTTCAACGTAAGTCATTTGATTATAGTCAGTTTGTAAAACGTTCTTTGAAAGCCATCTTGTAAATACAGTTGAATTTCGCCTGTGAGCTAACATAACTGTGAAATTGCTCTCTCTTTTCTGAGGTAGAAGTGTTGACAAAGGATATTTGTCAATTTTTTCGAAGCACAACTAGCACTTATATCTCCGTTTAACACGCATTTATGCGTGAAAATCGTCACAGCTCTTTTCTGGTTCTGATACCTTGTTTGGTCACCTTACTGGAAAATTGGAATAAAAACAACATCACAAGCATAAAAAACGTGGCTCTTTATTCAATTTGAGGAGGAAATATATGCCCATGTCCTAAAGCATAAATCTATCTTAAAATTAAACTTTAATATCCCCTCTCTATTTTAATGAAACCCTTGCCCATCCCTTAACCTTTACCATACTGTATCCATTTGTAATTACCTTACCCTTTACCATAATCATGATTCTTATATAAAATCTGACATCAACACTATTTCTTGTTTTACCACTTAACATAATTTTCTTGGCATTGCGTGCAAAGCAACATGTATCGTGCACGGTTAAAGCAGTTTTAACAAAATACATGTCCGTTTTAAATGCCTCAAATGGTCACCTTAATGGAGCATTGGGAATAGAATCAACCCGGCTTGCATAAAAAACATGGCTCTTCGTTCAATTTGAGGAGGAAAAAATATGCTCATTTTTTAACGCAAACATTAAGTCTAACATTAAACTAAAGTTTCACCTTAGTCAAACCTTTCCCTACACTTTAACTTCACCAACAATTAAATAAGGTAATCACCTAAACCTTTACCATAATCCTGACTCTACTCCAAACTCTGTCCACCCTAAGATTAAAACTAACCCTTAACTTAACTCTATTTCTCATTTAACCACTCAACATAGTTTTCCTGGAATTTAGTACAAAGAACATGTATTGTCAACGATTCATTTTCCTTTGTCCTTTCGAGGTGACCTTGCAAGGCATACTTTCATTTTTCCTTTATCGATTATACCTTCGACCCAATGTGACTACTATAAATAAGGGTGAATTGCAGTTTGTTCGTAGTAATATCTATATGAATCATCAAACATCTCTTTCGTAAGTCCCCGAGTATTGTTGCTATTAAAAGCAGAATTACCTTGAAAATCACAATTTGTCTGAGCACTTTTGGTTTTTTTAAAACATTGCTAAATTTCTATTTAATTTTAAAAGAAAAATTATATCCATTAACTTACGATTGTCTTAGTCAAGTATTAATTTACCACTTGTAGCAGGATAACTTACCACAATTGTTGTTCAATCGAAATGTTTGGAGTTTATGGCCCCATACGCAGATTGCATTACCGCTTTTATAAAGTGATACCTAAAATAGAAATATCGGTAGTTTATATTTAGAAAGAGATAAAATTACCAAAAATTAATCCTAAGGAAAATTGATTGTGCAATTTCATTCATCTAAAACATGTATGTATTATTCTTATCAGCTTTTATGTAAGATTGTCCCACCATACATAAAGCTCAGCAAGTCAGCTCCATATAAACATAGTTATTTAAATTGGGATTTTGCTCACTGAGAAATATTCCCACAATATTATCTGGTTTATGGGTCCATAGCCACACATGTTCCTTCAGCACATTATAATCCCATTGTTTTTCTGCCACCATAAACCTTTGTTAACGGTGATTCAACTAGTTGATGTGTTATTTTTTTCAAAATTTGCACAAAATTTCACAGAAGATGGTAGACCAGAGTAGAATAAGAACTTACAACGTCATGGTTGCCCACTGATGAATATGACATTTTATGTAAACAGAGCCTTCTCATATCAAATGCCAAAGGTTGATTTATGAAAAAAACATGCTATGGTTTTTCGTCACAGAAAACAATTAAAACATTATCCATTCAAGTAATGTAATATTAAATGGCTATCTGCAGACTAGGATGTGAAATGAATCAACTCGCCGAAAATTTCTACTTTTTTAATGCGTTGAAATGGGTTAATATTTCAGATTTGATTGTTAACAGACCAATTAATATAAACATACAACATAAGAATTTGGGTCAATGAGCGCTGCAAACGTTATTGTCACTTCTTGTAATCCCTTCATGTACCTTCTCAACGGTAACGAGACTTTTGGAAGAACATCACCTAAAACAATAACGTATGAGTTTTCATTTGTGCATCTAATCTGGTAACGCTGTATGGTTAGCTACATATGTCTAATTACCATGCATTCTGTAAAACTAAAGAACGTATTGGGTTAACTACACATTTGATGATAAAGAATTTGCTTTTACCTGTAGATGGTTGCGGAAACACGCAATCTGGTGCAAAGAATGTGGAGAACTGATTGACGTTTAACACCTTGCGTTTAGCCACAGAGGAAATTTATGATTTCTGTCACAACTTCATCAGAAACTAAAAATGGGAGAGGCTGGTTATGCATTAAGATATAATTTCGTTTATATCAATTTCAGGCTGAATGCAATTCTTTAAAATTAACCGAACTTCCTCAACAGTTTATTAAGTTGAGGTGAATAGACACGTTCCATATTCTAGTTACAAATATGGCCAATATTTCGTCATTTTAATGCCAATTGCATTAGACTGAGCTGTCGTATACATTCATGAACTTTTCTTCAGGGGCAATGAAGGCGCAATGAGTGAGCGAGACATTGTGTGTGTAACTTAGTTTGATTTCTATCGCCTGACTTAGCTGACGCCCAGCTAAAAACGTGTCCCCTTACTTTGAACGCGTAAAGGTAACATGGCATAGTAGTAAGGAAATATACGTGACCAGACTGTCTACAGTCTGAACATCCCGGTACCGCACAAGAACGAATAGGGTGGCATTTAAGTAATCCCTACACGCGATAGATCTGTTTTGGGGAACAGCCCGTTGACACAATAGCAGAAATATCCGATGGACAGAAAAATCGAAACGTTTCTTATTAATGTATTACTCACACTCAAGAAAGCCGTTTTTTGTTGTGAAAAACTGAGTATTTTCACCCTGTTCAAACGTGCGTTGCACGTGTAGAGATGTTTTCTAAGGTTTGTGTGACACTGCATCAAATCCCGTCTACTTTTTACTTTGACTCTGCATAAACGATGGCCCCGGAGGTAAAATGGCACAGAGAGAAAGGGCGTCAGCGTCTGGTGTAACTGTTGCTGTCATCGACGCCACATTATTCTTTTTGCTTATACGCAAATAAATTGTCCTTGCTTCTACTGCAGCTGTGCTTATAATTTCCGTTGAACTCTTATAGTATCTGAAGATGGGATGGGACGTTTAGCGTACAAATTATTGGACTAATATAGGTACTGTGACTGTGACCGCACGTGCATATGCCTTGTGTTATGGTTGGTTTTGCTAAACCAGCCTCGGACGGGAAAACAAAGTACTTGTTAAATTTAATTTTATGCAGCGTCTAATGCGGACAAATCCCAACGCCTGTACGGATAACCTTTACGCGTGTGAATTGTGCACATTTATGCATAGTTTAAACATTCTTCACTCTTTGTTCGAATAATTTACAACCCAGTTTTCTAGGCACATACTTTCAAAATACTGCAGGTCTCTCATTGGTTAATCAATGTTCGCAAACTGCAAAAATGATAAGTTTAAATTAGTGCTCAACTTGTGTTTTCTAGTTTAAATACTTTTAAATATGTCTGCATAGTGTTCTAGTTTTTGATAACCGGAGCCGTATTCGTAATAAAAAAACCTTGTAAATGTGTTGTCTTTTGGAAAGCAACATAAATGAAAATGCAAAAGTGTGCGTACTTTGTGTAAATGAACATGGACTGCCAACATCGACTCCCTTTACAGAACACACATTATTTGCGATGATTAACTCTTCTCCGTCAAGCTTAATGTTCTACAAGGAAAAACATTTAAAAATGGCATGCGTATGCATTCCAATTAATTGAAAATCATAATTATAAAATGCAGAAAAGTAAAAAATTGATTATATAAAATCTGACGTTTTGCCAAATGGCAAAGTGTTTTAAGGTATATTTCAAGTAAAAACGGAATAATTTAAATCCAAGTGTTAACGTGTTGCAAAGGTCGAAAATTCCTAAGTACAGGACATGCCCAAACTCTAGGGAGTTTTAACTGTTCATATTAATGTCTCCCATTTAAAGGCCTTCAATTTGATTGAAAATACATTTTTAAATTTAAATCCAAAATAAAATATATTTTAGGCAAGACTATTTAACTAAAATTCCAAAGTCATTTCAAAGGACAGCAAGAAACGTATTCAAAGGAACCACAAATCATATTCAACCGTTCTTTTAACCGCTTTCTAATTTGTGGCAAATAAGGTAATACTTTTAACCATGCATATGAATTGCAACCTTCAAGCAAAATGTTCAAGAACCGTTTGCATTTTTTCAAATACTGCATTGCCTCATTACGCAAAATATATTTATAATTGAATTCAATATCAAAAGGTTAAGATTTTGAAGTTAACAGTTAGTGGATAAGGCAAACCGGCAAAAGTTCCACTAACGCAGTTAGTTTCTCTTTGCTGAAAATACACTTAAGGAACTACCAGTTTGTTAAAAAAATGTCATTTTGCAAAACAACGGATGAAATACTTTATGCGCATAAGATTTTATAGCTACAAAATGGTAGTTTTATGATGAAACAAAGGCATTTACAACACTGTAAATAATACTTAAATGATCAGTTGTCTATTTTCATTTTCATTTCCGCATGAAAAAAATGTGATACTGTAGGCTGACCGCCGGTACCGAGGTGGTCCATTCCTTCCTTTATGGCAAATCTCAACATGAAGGATGATAGGCATATCTTTTTAAAAAACGGTGGTGCTAACCTAACGTCATAAAGGTTGTGAGCAAGAAATCCACTTTATTTTAAAAAAATATCATTTCAAAATGTTCAGCTAAATTGCTTTTATTCCATCTAGCTTAAATTAGCATGCAAAAGAGAAAGCACAGGAAGAAATCAAACGATGAAGAGCAACCGAACACTGAAAATGTCGGCATCGTGCACCCTTTTTCCATGAATGTGTCACAAAAAAGCCCAATATATTTTTCAAAATGGTGCAGTCATCGTTTGTAAAGTTCAATTTAATCCTATTTAATAAAAAACCTAGTCATAAATAGCATTTTTATCTAAAAAATGCATCGCTCAATTGCACGCGATTTTTTCGAAACGGTACAGGTCGTTTACAACTGACGGCTTTATAGAACTGAACTTAACGGTTGCCACGTGGTTTGAATTTCGAGCAACAAGAAGACCGAATTTAATCGAGTCTTTGCACTGAAACAATCAGTCCATAGACATTAATTGGTTCAAATTATTGAATCAATTAACTGAACCTTCCACCCAGTGCCTTCGATACCGTCACAGTTTGACTAGGAGAGTTCTCCAAATCGAGGAATCTCGGAAATCTCGGCCTCCATAACCCACCAGTCAACTCCATTCGCTCTCCAGGGTTTCTGAGGACTTTTGTTCGACTAGGACAGTTCTCCAAATAGAGCAACCTGCCGGAAATTTTGGCTTGGCCTACACAACCTACCAGTCCAATCCAGGCTCTAACTGCTCGTCAGGCTTTCTGAGGAGTATCTACAAAACAGGCTGAGTCGTTCATTATCCATATTCTGTCTAATTCGATTTTGCAATTTATATCGAGTTACTCATTATAGCAAATATTTTTAACAACTTCTACCAGCAGAAGTAGTTAAGAACGTTCGGGGGATTTCATTAATTTGCAAAAAAGGCGGAGTAGATCATTTATATACAGTTTGTGTAAATGCGCTGATAGTGTTAACCTACACCTAGCCACTCGTTACTTCTTAAGTCACCAGACAAAAATTCAAAATGTCATGCCGCAAGTCAGAATTAAACCCGCGACCACCAACGCGATGGTGACGTTCGCTAACCACTCGACCACCTCATCACGGTGGCGAGCACTCTCTCAAATTAACATGCACGCTATTGACAACACTGCCATTTGTGGAGGCTGTCATAAACTGTCCATGAAGCTAAACCAGCTCGAGGATGAGATAAGATAAATAAAATCTGCGCTGAAAGGCACCTCTAAAGCAGTAGATCCCACTCAGGATTCCACTGAACGACTTGCCAGAAGCAAAACCATCAATACCCGATCAAAGGTTATTCCAACAACAACTTTGACAGCTGCTTCGGCTACTGAACAACAAGTACCAACGGTGAAGGACAAAAATAGTCCGCCTAAAACAAAAAAAAGCCGTCCAAACCGCAAAACTGACACCAAGAAGTAAAACGCCAATGGACAACCGACTTCGAAAGATTCCTCAAAAAAGCTCGAACACGGGGCTTTGACCATTGCCTGGTCCTCCACAGGATGTATTGAGATTCTCACACCAAGCACAAGCAGTAGAATCGATTCCCCAACCGAAAATACCACCTGTGATTCAAAATCGTCGAACCCGTGGAATTCGCCGAATCGAAAAAAAAACGGATCAACGCAAACGCATAGCCAATCAGCATCCCCTCCATCATCACCAGTGCACAACGTGAAACCTTCCCACCAGATAGAGGAAGACAGCGTCGTAGTTACAAAAAATGCCACGGACAGAAAAAAAAGCTTCATAATACAGGGACTACCTGAATCAACACCTGCGACTCCAGTAGACCGGTATTCTGAAGACATGAACCATTTTCGTGAACTTCTGAACAATATGCTGGAATCTAATACATCGATTGACCTGGAAAAAGCCTTCCGCCTTGGAAAACGGCCTGAAAGCCAATCCGAATCAACACGTCCTAGGCCTCTTAAAGTTATCTTGACCAGTAGCCAGGAAAGCCAGTCTCATTCTGTCGAGGCGCTTTAAGTTACAAAACTCGAACCCTGGAATTTTTTTCAACAGGACTTCTCACCTGCAGAGCGGAGCAAATGTCATCAACTTGTCATCGAACTAAGACGGCGGCTCAGCAAGGGGGAAGCAAACTTGGTTATTTACAACAACCAAGTGATCCATCGTTCATTATTCTCCCCCTGGAGAGGCCCATTCCGGATTACCACGCAGTTGGCCCAGTAAACAGGGGCTCGCACCCGACTGTTAGCACTTTCTGAGCAAATTGAAAACTAACATGCATGTACACTAATGCACAGAGTATATTATCGAAGCTCGACGAGCTTAAGATTCATGTCTGCGATCTATATCCAGATATAATTTCCGTAATAGAAACTTGGTTGTCCCAACACGTGGACGACCGAGAGGTAAATATGGCTGGCTACAAACTTTTTAGAAAAGACAGGAAAGAGCGTCAAGGAGGTGCCGTACTCACATACATGAAAAGCGAAATTAAAGTTTTAGACAAAACTTATAAACTCGCGTCTACTTCCGAGGCGATTTGGCTATCCGTAAAAGCGCCAGGTTCATCAAGTCTAGATGTCCTGACAGTCTACCGCTCACCAAGAAGAGTCCCCGTAGGTGATGCTTACCTGCTAGAGGAACTTGAAAAGTTTGCCACACGGTTGGAAATCCTGATCATGGGTGACGGGAATGCGCTGTATATCGACTGGAGCTCAACCTGCGCAAATAGTTCTGATCTAGCCTTTGACGGTTGTTTTCTGAGCACGACGCTAAAGCTACGTCTCACACCGAACGTCACTTTTCCAACCAGAACAACAGGCCAATTGCCTGGACCTAGTTCTCACGAAGTCGCACAACAGCATCGACGAAGTATCATGTCTACCGCCGCTAGGTAAAAGTGACCACGTGGTACTGCGATGGGAGTTCTCAATATTTTCTATACCAGCAAGACTCACAACAATCAGAAGGAATATATGGCAAGGCGATTTCGGTGGAATGAGGGCCGAACTCATGCGCACTAAGTGGGAACCTTTATTCGTTGGAAACGTAGCCGAGGACTGGGAAACGTTCCGGGACATACTGCACAGGCTCATGGAAAGACACTGTCCAATTTTGAGAAAAAGGTTAATGAACAGACCGCGATGGCTTTCGCAGGCCTTAAAAATCGAAGTTAACAAAAAGCGGAGATTGGGGAAAAATCGCTTACGGACGGAACTCCTGCATCTCTAAATGCGTATAAAATGCAGAGAAATCGGGTCAAGGGCCTTATTTTTAGAACAAGACAGGCTTTCGAAGTGGACCTGCTAAACCGGGCCACCGTGAACCCGAAACTGTTTTTCGGTTACCTCAGACAGAATACACGGAACAAGGATCCAATACTCCTGCTGAGGACCGCCGAGGGCATAGACCTCACTGAAGACGGTGCGAAGGCTAATCATCTTTTGGAATTTTTCCAGTCGGTTTTCACAAAGGAAACGAGATACGATCACCCTACCGATGGCTTCGAAGTGGATACAAAAAAGTCGAGACTGTTAATTTCACCGAGACTACTGTCCTCAAGGAACTTTTGGGGTTAAAGGAATCTAAGTCTCTTGGTTCCGATGAAGTACCTGCCAAGCTGTTGAAAGAGCTCGCGAGAGAGTTGACAAAACCACTCTCTACGCTTTCCAAGCATCCTATCAGACCGGAAGTCTACCAGCCGACTGGAAATCCGCATGGATTACGCCGCTTTATAAGGTTGGAAGCCGGGTCTCTGCAAACAATTATCGACCGGTCAGCCGAACTTCAGTTTGCTGCAAAATCATGGAAATAATAATAAAGCAACAACTAATGCAGTTCTTCGAACATAACAATCTGCTATCCGAAGCCCAGCACGGTTTCTGAAGAGGTAGATCCTGCATCAGAAATTTGCTCTACTGTTTACAACGTTGGACTGAAGCGGTCGATATTGTTAATACGGTGCACGCAGTCTATATAGACTTCAAACAGACTTTTGATAGCGTGCCGCACCACCGCCTTCCTTATAAACTCAACCGCATAGGCGGAAGAGGTAGACTTCTGACATGGATAGAAAACTTCTTAACTGGCCGCTCACAAACTGTGCATATCAGCGACAAACAGTCGACTAAAGTTGAGGTTGAGAGTGGTGTTCCCCAAGGCTTTGTTCTCGGCCCTATACTGTTCATTGTTTACATCAACGATTGTGCCAACGAACTGGACTGCGATATTGCCAGTTTTGCTGATGATCTCAAACTTTGGCGCGTCATTAAAACTGCGGCTGATGAAGAGAACTTGCAGGCAAACTTAAATCGACTCCAGAAATTGTCCAATGACTGGCTCTTGCCGTTTAATGAGAGCAAGTGCAACACCATACGAGTCGGGAAAAGCAATCCTTCGAACCGTACGGTTTACAGTCTGAATGGTATTCCATTGAAAGAAGTGGATGTCCAAAAGGACCTTGGAGTCTGGATCACGCCTTCGCTTAAACCCTCCCTACATCGCGCAAAGGTAGCGAAGTCAGCCATGTCGATTCTGTACCTTGTTAAACGAGCTTTCGCGGCCTGCACTACTGACTGCTTTGCTCAAGTCTTCAGAACATTCGTGCGGCCACAGTTGGAGTTCGCTATTCAAGCTTGGAGATCCTGGGTGGCGAAGGACATCAACATCCTCGAAAAGGTCCAAAGGCGAGCAACCAAACTTTTCCTTGGACATCGCTCACTACCTTATGAAACGCGGCTGTCGAGTCTCAATCTCTTTCCCTTGCACTATAGACAGCTTCGGGGGGACCTGATACTAACATTCCGCATACTACGCATCCAGGACTGTTGTCTCGTGCCAGGGGATTTCTTCGAGTTAGCAAAAACAACGAACTTGAGAGGTCATCCTCTCAAATTACGTGTTACTGGAGCAAGGCTAGACACTCGGAAGCACTTCTTCTCCAAAAGAGTAGTCAAAGCTTGGAATAGTCTTCCTCTGGATGTTGTAATGTCGGACTCCTTGGAGGTTTTTAAGCGAAAGTAAGATCGATATAATGGCTCGAGCTACAACACTAACTGAAAGCCGCAAGTGTGACGTCACAAAGTAAGGCATTTATGATACTACTAGTTATATTTGAGTAACATTTCCTTGTTTGTTATTTTCGTTCGAGGGCTTGCATTCTCCCATTATTCCCATGCTGGGGTCCAAGAGGTCTTCGATGCTTAACTTATTTACACACCTTGGTGACACCGTGAGTATTCGCATCAGCTGGACCTGGCGTCCGTCGTCCATTAGGTGTATGAACGGTATCCCCTGGTTCGAACCGCAATGGACCGAGGATGATCTGGACATCTATTTCAGCCTTTGAAATCCCTCAACGGACGCTGCAATCAGCAATGGAGCATCATGTGACCTCCGAAATGCCTCCCGTTGGACCCCCCTCCCAAGGGCGACAGTTTTTTTCTCCTAAATATCTCCGGGAGTTTTTTTCCACTGTCTGCTCTTTTTCAACTTTGTTCCACTATGTTGGCCTTGCCAACATATCGATATACTATTTTTTTGATACCACAACTCGCATGTACAAATAGGCAATTAAAGGTGACTCTCCTACATGTCACTCAAATATACTGATACTGATACTGATATACTGATACAAACAAAGTGATCAATAGCTATATTTAATGAGCAAAATGGATCAGCCCATGTTAATATAAAAATGATAGATGACAGTGATCAGGAATTACTGGTGGCTGAAATTCAACAGCCCGTCAATGCGCGGAAGAATGACCACCTTATGTTTGTTCAGAACCATCCATATTTACAATGTTCCTCTGCAAGCAGAGACGTGTGCAACAGAAGTCGTGTGCTTTGATCGTCTGCGTGTGTGATATTGGATAAATTACTCGAAACAAGCTGGCTAACGCCGATAGTTGAATTTAGATTTAAGCAGGTAGATTCAACGTAAAATTAGAAATTTGTAGAAAGGAAGGCTCAAAGATCATTGCAAAAATTTGCATTAACTGAATAAGGATAAACGCATGGCTGACGTTTCTGATGAGTGTGTCTTCAATCCATCTTCAGAAAGAGTGCTAGGCTCTAATAGCTAATTAACCATTTCTGGTAAACCAATCTATGAACAAAGACAAAGAAGACGAAAATTGGCATTTCGGGCTTATTCGCCGTCATAAGCCAGGCACACCTTGGTGTCATACCACTTGAGCCTTGAACCCGCGTCCCGATGGTAAGAGGACCACCGCACTTAACACTGCGCCACAGTCTCATCGTCTTATTGAGTTCCATCGGGAGTAGCGACAACGGTTGTTTGTTCCTCACCAATCGGCTACGGGGCTAACTTGTCCCGTTTTTCTTTGGCGCACCCTTTTAAGTTGGTTTAGTAGCTGCTTAGTATCTAGTATAATAAGGACAGTTTCAGGAGCATATTTCGGCCTTTAATATAAAAGCCACTGCAAGTTTGCTGGCGGGCTTGCCAGTGAGCCTCGAAGGAATAACTCATCGATAAACGCCCATCGACCATTGCGCATCTGGCTTGCTGAACTCGGGATTCTAACTCTTATTAATTGGCCGCTTTGCACTTTAAATGACCACCAGCTGTTGTCCTGTCTGCTATGAATGAGCGTTTTAACTATGAACTAAAGATCTTCACAGTACACTTCAAGCGACCGGCTTTGTATATTTGCTCAATCTACAGTCTGTAAGGACGGTCAAACACTCATCACGCCATCTTAATTCGACACATTAACAGACTAACAGTATTGATTGTCCAAAAGTTATAAAAACTAGATGGCAGATAATGATCCTACTTACCGGTAAACCTTGAGTTTCATAACGCAAAATGGGCGATGGACCATGAGTATTAGTGACTACTGATGAACCCCATGATACTGGGGTTTCTCCACCTACAGGATTTAAAGAGAAAAAACAAGGTAATTGCTAATACAGTAATTATAAGTCTACCTTGATGCGATTTTATTAAATATTATCTTCTAACAGCCTGCTAGTTTTTAGTTTTTGACGTTATCTCTCGCATTACGGCATTAGCATTTAGACTTTCATTTTTTAAGAGCAACATTTAAGTCTACCACAAGTTATGATTAAAGAGGGCGTTGTCAGACAAAAGGTTATTTCAGAAAAAGTAGCATTTAATTCATTATCTTTGGTTTGACGTTATTAATTTTGAAAACGTTTGACTGTTCAAACACTGTCTCATTTCTTCGAACAATTAAGGTACATCACTCTTAGGAAAATTCCTGTTCGGTAAAAAGCAAGTCAATTGCTCCAGTATACGGCTAAAGTTATTGAAAATATTATATTCGGGACATAAATATGTAAACGCCATTGGTTGTTCAGAATGTATGAGACCAGTCAGCAATAGTCAGATGAAATACTAGATGAAAAATTGTATCATAAACACTGTATAATATATTCATTTTGGCGCAATTTCACATCCATAGACTGAAGGAAATTAAACAAAAAACGACAACAACCTTACAGATGAGTCCTGATTTCCTGATGTTCTGTCAATAATTCTCTACCACTCACTTCTTTTCGTTTTATAAATGTCAAGATCTTGTCCAATCGTATTTATTCTGTGCAGTCCCCCGGTTATTTACATTTGGTTAAAATAATAATGCCTCAAAATTATGACTCTTATTTTCAGGATATGCAAGAGCTCTATAGGCCACAAAATATTTACCGGAATTTGTTAATTACTGATGTGCTCTGATGAACCCCTAGAATCATCAGCTTGGCAAGTATGCATCAATATCGCCCAAAGTTAATGTATGCCATATCATTTAGAGTTTGGTGAAACAGAGTAAGCACAATATTCCTTAAGACTATTAATTTTCAATTCAAAAGGAATCCCTGAAATTTTGCATGTGATGGTGAAGACTGCGCCATAAACTACCATTTACACAAGGCTGTGTACCAGGCTGAAATAAATTCTCACAAAGAGAGATATTATGTACACAAATAACGTCTAAAGAGAGTATGCATTTAATAGGGTGAAGAATTCAGATAAGCCTGCCATCTTAAAAGCGCATTGCAAACCACTTCGTCGAGTACATTTAGTGTTTTTTATCTAAGTGATTTGAATAATTTTTACATTTGTTAAGTTAAATATGCACTTACGTGTTTCTTTAAATAAGTAAAGGAGAAGTGAAATACACAGCATTATAACCCTCAACTACAGATGGTGCCATTTATAAAGGCCCGCTTGCTTGACACGTGATTGGTCCAAAATAATCAAACCCTGCGTACTGCAGCGCTCAACGTTGTCTAAAAGAGCATTCAGACATTTTCACAAGCGCAGAATTCACTGGCTCACAATGATTTATCTTATTGGTTTACCAAGACGTTTACTTGCCTTGGGAATGATCACTTTAATCATATCCACAATCTCTTAACGCCGTGCTATTTCTAGACACAAAAACAAGTACAGTGTAGTCCAGATGTATTTGAACTAAATTTATTTTATAAGTCAGATAGAGCAGAAATCAGTACGCCATGTCAAAAAAATGTATTTTCAATAATGTGACCATCTGTTTTTTTTATTTATGTGGAATATTGACCTATAATGCTCTATTAAAACCTTGACTGTCAACTTTCCTTAATTTTCTTAGTGCATTGAAATTATTCCCATTGCAAATTCATTAGAATTTTTGAATTTAATCATTTGTTGTTTATTTCGTTGGAGGTAGTATTTCACATGGCGCATTATAATTATTTGCCACATTTTTGAAATCCTTGCCCATTGCTTTCAGGTATTTAATATTTCTTTCGAGTTTAATATATGTACTTGTTTTGAGCTTGCGTCAAAAGAGTATAAAGAGTATAAAGATCGACTGAAATTCAGCATGCATATGGTTAATTAGGTGATTCGACATAGCATTTAGTTAAAAGCTGTTTCAAACGGAAAAACTATTACGTAAAAATGGGTCATCCAAGGTTAATATGAGAAATGGCAGATTTTTGGGTTCAAGCAACTTACAAAATGAAGACCAGTTAAGTATTTCATTTTTGGCTGAAACGTTTTCCTACTTTTCATTCAGTCTTGAATAAAAACCGATTTGCAGGAAATGTAATATTATTATTTTGTCATTTCAGATTTGTTAATTCGTAGGTGTGCTCCAAATTAACTTTAAATAATTTTTTTGAATAGCAGCACTTTTGTATTTAATGGCAAAAAAGTCGCGTATTGATATGTCATTTGAATAGGTCGATTTAACTCACTCGGCGGACTCTGCAAACAACAAGGAAATGCATATTCCGCACTTCGGTAATGATCCAGTTGACCTCCTAGATGCTCCCCGATGCCCCTCCCTCCCCAAACGGCGACAGGTTTTTTCTCCTTTATATAATCAGGAGTTTCAGGAGTTTCAGAAATTTCAAGAGATTCAGGAATGTAAGTAGTTTTTAGGAGGTTTTGTTCACTGTCTGCTCTTTTTCGACTATGTTCAACCCAGTTGGCTCATATTAATTGGCTTCGTTAACATCCCGAGATACTATTTTTGATACCAAAACTCGCATTTACGAATAGGAAATTCAAAGGTGACTCACTTCTTCCTCCCTCAAATATACTGATACTGATACTGACTCCCTGCGAAGGCTATTTAAAATTCTTGCGAGAAGCTCAGGAATTGAAGACATTTCCTTCAAAAGTATCTTATTTCCCCATTTTCTCCATATGCTTCTTATATTTATTTGCAAGCGTGCTAATCAGCATAAATAAAGAAAATTCTACAATGCTAAGAAAGCAGATAAATAAGACAATTAATATCTAAATGTTTTACTTTCGATATGCATGCGGCGTATGGTAAGTTCTGTAAATTCATATCGCTCTTTGCTATACTGATCGTGTTTCTATCCTCTTTTTGTGAGAGCTATGATCATAAGGTCATCCGTACATGAGGCTAGTGACCTTTTAAATGATCTTAAATAACTGATTTCTGGTGGCGCTGTCAGTGCTGTTATCATTTGATTTTCAGGCCATTATGCCATATTTTCCTCCTCCCATGCCAAATAAATTATGGTTTTAATAAACTTCCAGCTCTTCCTTTTTGACATATGTTAGTATTTTTTCGTTTTTAGCAAATGTTTTATACTGATTATTAATCGTCCGTTTTGCAGTGCACTAAAGATTATTTTACAGGTCGATACAAACTTTAGTTTGTGTTGGTTCTTACTTGAGAGCAATATCAGGGTTTTCGTACCATATGCGGGCGTGTACGTTGACGATTAAATTGCTTGTTGTGTATTGTATAGCTCCAGCGATCCCTATGCTCAAAATTTAGTAAGCACTGTGCTCTGAAGTATATGAGAAAATAACTGAATAATTAAAAAGTAGGTGCCTACCAATCAGAAGGACTGTTTGTAAATACTACGATTAATGTTTTTAATTTTCAGACAAATATACACTTAATTTACTTAAAACATCCAATGTCATTGCGGGTGTAAACCACTACTGGCTTGCTGGGAGTGGAATGCTTAAACGTAAAATCAATGCATACAAATATATTTGTTCCCACATAGCACTTATACAGCAGGGTTGATTGGAAACCAATACATGTTTTCACTCGACGTCGTAGGACATGTTCATAACACGCATGACGGATTATACTCAGAACACAACAGTTAAGAGTTGTAAATGCCATTAATTGAAGAAGGGAAAAGACAGCAGGAAGAGTCGTCCATCGTATACAGAAGCTCTGTGCCGGGCTCGATGCCTGCGTGCGTATCAGTCCTGTCGGATGACGTGGACTTTCTTGAGGAAGCTGTATTCCAGAAGCCATCAGCTTCGGGTTGATGAGTGGATTAGGAGATTGCGGAGTATTATAAATCACGTAATTGTTTGTCCCAAAGAATCCATATGCTTAGCCCGCACTCGTAGGTAATACGTTCAGTCGTGCAACGGTATTCCTATTCAACCATTCGAATTTAGCGATTTTCACACGAAAGTTGTTGGAGAACTTAACCATTGACTATGTTTCCTTACACATAACTGTCAGAAGTAAATAAATATCATTTCGGACAAAAAGGTGATGTTGCCATATGCTGCGCCTTTAAATATTTACTCGTGACCTTGAGGAAACCAATAACCTCTAGTAATCTTCAACATAAGAACTATATAAGTATCAAAAATTCCACGCATTAGGGTGTCTATAAAAGGAATACGACAAATGACACACCGGTAAATGCTACCGATTTTGCCTCCGCACATACCCTGTCTGCTGTTAAATCACTGGCAACTTATGTGTTCTTCCTAAAAGTTTCTTCGTCAGCCATCTTTTCTAGCTGCGTGCATTGGAGCCTGCTAAAAGAGAACATTTAACTTTCTGATTTAACTCTTTTTTTAACGTACACCGCAGGGTTACAAATCATGGGGAATCATGAACAACTACAGAATTATATGTTATCAGTCAGAATACATTACACATTAGCGTATTAGACATTTATCAACAGGGTTTAAAATGAACACCGATTAAGGACATGGTTGAAATAGTACTTTCTGAAATTAAAGCTATTAAAAACCAAGTTTGTGGGCCAATTATAGAAATAACGAATGATGATTAACCAATATATAGCATATAAAATATCTGGAACCTCAGCGTATGGGACAAAAAGACTTTGCAGCAATAAAATCAGAGTTAAAGGGCCACACAAAATTATACAAATTTTTGATCAAAGAAGTCTTCGACCGTTTCGAGGTATCATTTTGTATCGCTTCAACGGAATTACTTAAAGGCACACCGGTAACATAGGAGAGCATTTGAAGGAGATTTTTTAAACTCAGAAAATATTTTTAAACAATGGGATAATATAAGGGGGAGAATATAAGCATCTTTAAAAAATCAAAGACGGAATTGAAGTATCTGATTGGAACTTCGATGAAGACGTTTACTTCGTTTAGAGAAAGGATTATCAATTTGAATGTAAAAAATAAAAAATTAAAGCAGCTTGACATCAAGATATTGAAACGAGTATACTTTTGCGGAAAACAATTCTTAGGATTCAGGACAAGGAGATGGTTGCAGTCGAAAAAGCATTCTGGACGGATTTCTGGTTTTTCAGGAGAAGACCTATTTTAACACTCATGCTGAACCATTCTTCAAAAACTGCAGGTGTCCGATTATTAAAAGGATGTCCAAAGGCCATATCGTCCGCATATTGATCCTACAAATCTGTCATTTGCCGATCTCAGAAATTCAGTATAAAGGAAGAGAAGGTGAGGAGAAAAGTAGACGCCGTAAAATAGCTCCACATTTATTGGCAGGGAGCATATCTTTAAATGTGCCAGATTTTACGGTTTAAGTGCAGACGCTTAAAGGCTTTTGAGGCAAGAAACACGAAAGCTGGTAGAGCTACACGTGATTATAAAGTACTGCCTAAAAAGGCACACATTTTTCTCATTGGTTTATGATGGCCTTATTTATTCAACTATATGATAAAGAACACCTGCAAAACAATAATCTTCCTTTTACCCGCTTGTTAGTCAATTACGCTTTCTGCAAATTGTATGCTTGTTGGAATCGTATCTTGACTTTTAAAAATTGTCAAAAAATTCGATTAATTTTGGGTGCTGCTAGACATCAATTTAAGGTTACAAATCCGCATGGAATTTACAGTGTGGTTAAGTTATATTTCAAATGTATCTACCCTAGGAAAAAGAAGTCAGATAATTATTGTAAAATGTCGTAACGGATGCAGATCATGTGAAACAGTTTGAAGGCAACATCAACCATTTTTCCGGAC
>WEDG01002910.1:0-21176 GCA_017591395.1 Schistocephalus solidus | reverse complement strand
CAAAGTAGTGAATAACATATTCAAGCAGAAGGAAATTGTTTTAACAGTCGCGTCTGGGCACAGCTCGATGATTGCCTGCGTCAAAATACCAGATATCACCGTTTGCGTTTATGCAAAAGCTTTTGTATGATGTAGCAGTTCCTTCCTACGTTAGCAGAAAACGATAATTGTCAAGCGAATATAAATACAGTTTATGTTTGAGCGAGGCAGTCGTGTCCGCCCGCATGATCGTCCTTCTGGCAGTTCGATCCAGGCACCGTAAATCGCTCGTGAAAACGAAGGGCGACGAACGTCCAGCTGGATAAGGCTCATCGAAGATGTTGCAGCCAAAATACATATGTTACTATAGATTACTGAGTAACACATCTGCATAGAAAGTAAAACACTGTTTTCTAACCGTGGGATCTAGGCCCAGTTAACCACAGATTAACTACATGTAAATGCACAACATTGCTTCATGATGTTGCAGAGCCCTCCTGTAGAATGAACGGTAGTGGTTAAGCCCGAATATAAATTCAGTTTATGTTTGTATGTATCTGTCGTGTATCGCAGTAAGACGTCGTCTTTGACTCCGTCCCAGGTAGCTAACAATTTCCGCTGCGAAAACGAATGGCATGACGAACATCCAGGTGGTGATAAAGCACATCGAAGATATTCCATTTAAAAATAAAATATGTTACTACAAGCTGCGCGTACCATACGAGCATAGAAAGATAGTTCTCTGTAACACTGGGGATCTATAGGGCACAAAAGTCATCCCGAAGGATCGGAAAGATTACCCATAACCCTTTCGCTATCTCGTGGTGGTATGTGCGAAGCTTTTGTTGTGATGTGGTAGCAGTGCCTTTCCGGGAAGAATGAATGTGGTTTTTCAAGCAAATATAACCAGTTTATGTTTGAATGTGTTCTTTCGTGACCGCTCGTATGACGTCCTCTGGGAGTCTGCTCCAGGCACCGACAACTCGCTGCGAAATGCGAATGGCGACGAGGTGGGATAAGGTTCCTTGAAGTTTCAGAGAATTCCCACGCAGGTTATTTGTTGTGGCAATAAAAATGTCTTCGAAGTGTAGAGCAAAGTCCTGATTCCTACCAAGCCGGTATGTCTTTATGAGATTGCCTCCAATTTGCCTGTACTCAAGAATAGAAAGGGAAAAAGCGTCGAGTCTGAATTTGTATGATAAAGACTTTATACCCTTCACGACTTTTGTTGCACTCCTTTGAACCCTTTCCAGCAGTTGATAATAGTTTTTCAGCCAGGGTCGCCCTGCCTGAACTCCAGATTGCAGGTGTGAACGAATAAAAGTCCTGTATATTTTTAAAAGTATTTCTTATCGATATCTACGAAAGTTCTTTTTAATGTCTAACAGGACCTTGGACGCCCTTTTGGCCGACCCTGACGCATTGTACTGGGGGCTTCAGAGAAGACAAAATGGTGATAACTAGGTCCTTTTGTTCGGATACATTTGACAGGCACCTTCAATCAAGGAAGTATTGATGGGAGTAACCCATCGCGCTTGCCTTCTTCGTTAGAGCCAAAGTGCGACACATTTCTCAAAGCTGACCTTCAGATACCATTTATCGGACCATTCAGATAGTCGGTCGATTCCTTCTGGTAAGCCTGCTCATCAGTATTGGATCTGATTGGTTTTCGTATCTTGATGTCGTCTGCAAACATGACTCCCGTGCTGTCCAATCCATTCATAAAATCATTGGCATAGACAAGAAGAAGTAATGGCATAAGACGGTGCCCTGAGGTATACCACTCACAAACGGCACGCATGGACTGTGATCGGCCTATTAAAAAGTTTCCTATCCAATTGAGTAAATTCCCCTTATTCCAGAGTCTCAGTCTCTGTAGAGTACCCTGCGGTGAGGAACACTATCAAAGGCTTTTTGGAGTCGATGTAGACTACATCAACGCTAGTGTCCTCATCTAATCACCTGGACCCCTATGCCATTGAGTAGAGCATATTGGCCAAAAAGGAGTGGTTTTGTAGACCTCTATGTTAAGCACCGTCAAGGAAGGTTTTTTTCGAGAAACTTCATGCTATCGTTTTTCGATGCTCCTTTCCATCACTTTTCAACAAATGCACTTAAGGCTCACCGATCGATAGTTTTAAGCGCTGGTTCTGGATCCACCCTTGTTAAAAAGGTATATATTTGCTGCCTTCAAATCAGATTAGAGGATGCCTCAATCGAAGGACGACTGGAAAGTATACGAGAGTGGTTTATAGAGTTTTCTAGCAAGCTCCTTCAGTACATTTGCTGGTATTTGATCAGGACAAGGAGAATTGGCGTCGTTAAGTGCAAGAGTTTCCTTCTTTACATCTTCTTTAGTGAATTCGAGGTACTCACGGACTGCGTCGTTACTACCTTATATTGATTCTCATTAATGTCTTCATTGTTTTCGCCTATCAATGCTGCCACCGTCTCATTCTGCTTCTGCGTTGCATTTTGCAGCAAAGTCTTCTCGAATTCTCTTCGCGTTTTAAGGATAAGGCTTCTCAGTTTGGTTCTCTGTGTTTTATACTTATTAAAATATGCGACTTGATTAGACTCGCAACATTTTCTCCACAACTTCTGCTTCCTGTTTATTTCCCTTTTTAAGTTGTTGTCTAGCCATCCAGGACGCTTGCCCTGATGGACACTCGTATGTTGGCAGTGGTTGTCCATAAGTTGCAGAATAACATTTTAGAAGGACTCCCAATCTTCGTTCACGGTGCTCGAAAATATTGAGGTCCAGTTGATGTCTGTTAAATCTGCTCGCATCTGATGAAATTTTCCTCACCAAACGTTACGCCGTTTTTTCCTCTATAGCAGGCGCAACGGAGAGTAAGAAGTAGTCCCCCATAAGCACCACATGATCATTGTGACCGAGCGGAGGCATTGAAATAATCTCGTCAATGCTGCCTGATGTTTTCGTGAAATTAGGTCGAGACAGTTAGCTCTTTGTCCTTCACGTGTTCTGGTGGGAAAAGGACATGTTGTGTGAGGAGTGCCTTCAAGATCTTTTGCAGAAAAACATAATAAAACTTCGATTTCAGGCATGATGATTGAACAGTGCTCCAGTTAATTCCTGGTGCGTTGAGGTCACCCATAATCATGATATTAGGTCGACTGGATAAATTTTCTAATTGTTCCGAACAAGTTGGTCTCTTTGACTCGGTCTTTCCTATGTGGCCGGTAGACAATGAGGACATCCAGACATGGAGAGCCAAGAGCCTTGATGTTCAACCATATGGCTTTCGTGCTGTACGCAAACATGCTCGTCTTGTCGGACACTATTAGCACGTCTTTCACATACACAATTATTCCACCACCCTGTCGGTTTTCTCTGTCCCTCCAATAGATTTGGTATCCAGACAATGTTATTTCGCTATCTCGAATACTGCCTGACAGCCAGGTTTCGGTTACTGTTATCACATCCGGAGGTACTTCAGCAAGGCAAATTTTTAACTTGTCAAGTTTTGATAAAAGGCTTTGGGCATTTGTATACAAGCACTTCAATTTTGCGCCAACCAAAATTTCCTGTTGCGTTTGTCAATTTTATGGGTCTTACTGCGTCTCCTCTAACGTCAATGTCCTATGTTTTTTCCGTTTCTTGATGAGTTATCGGTAACTCAGGTTTCTTTAGTGAGAACGCTGGGCGTTACTGAACCAGTTATGACATCTCTTTGGGCAATTGGTTCCCTGATGGTTTTGGTGGTAGTGAAGTGGCTGCCGTTGTCCGTAGTACAATCGGTTGACTCAATTGAAAATTCGTATTCTTTTGAACTACCTTCCCCTTGAAAAATGCCAGATTGTGTTCGCCAGCCTTCAGTTTTGATTGTAGTTCCAAGACAAGTTCCCGGCGTTTCAGCCTTTCCGCAGGGGAGTAGTCCGGTTGAAAAACCTCTTTATGTGAGTGAAGGACGTTGGTTTTTTGGATAGGATTGCCTTGATTCGGTCTTTGCTCTCTAGCATTATTTTTAGAGGTCACGGTCACGTCGTTCCTAGGCTGTCTTCAAACTTTTTGCTGATCCGGAATGCTTTAATTACGTTGACTTCCACGCCTGGTGCGAGCAACTGGTTAAGAAGGCCATTTAATTGAAGCAAGGTCTTCGGCGAAACGGACTTTAGGTCAGACTGCAGTTTATTCGTACAAACCCTGAATAATTTAACACTGTTGCCGATCCTGGTGCTTAGAATTTTCGCTTCCTCATAAGTTCTCCTTAGGGGCACGAGAATGGTTTACAGAGCTCTCGTCGGGATTTAAGTCTACCTCTCACCATACTCTCATCTGAAGGCTTCAATTAATCCATCAGAGTTGATTGTGAATTTGTCCTCCTGTTGTGGTGTTTCCCCATTGCAGCTTGCCGCGCGTTTGTTTCTTGGGATTCATGGGAACATCCAATATAGCAGGATGAGATTTGTGGTTCGCTCTGGTCGTCGTCCGTAGGATTTAGAGACTGCGTTCCCGTTATCCGGTCGTTATGGATATTCGCGTACGAAAATTATGAGCTGTTACATGTTGTAGTTTTTGATACTTTTGGTGCTTCGGTCACTGCCTTTTTATCTGTAATATTTGCTAAGCGTATTTCGCCGAGTACTGTTATCTTGTGAGATCTTCCTTATGTCTGCAAGCTCATTTTCCAGTTTTTGAACTCTATGTAAAATATAAGCACACACAATGCAAGATTCGTCCTCGTAGCCGACGGATTTGGCTGTCACTACCCTTTTTGCGCGCTTTGCTGGTCGTTGGTTGTAAGTATAAACTGATTGAGTGCCAGTCGTGGATGCCGAAGCCAGCTCAACGGGATTTCCTTTAAAGGAAGTTCCGTAACTGGTTCTGTTCCTATTAAACAATTGTTTTGAGTCCATGAATGTTAAAACACTGCGTAAAAGTATGTTCTCCTTTGAGCGTATAACGAAAATTTCCGACTGGGTTTTGAGTATTGCGAGTATTTTATGCAATATGAGCAAAATAATGTGCCTACTTGTTCAAAAACGCTTTTGAAAACCCTATAAACAGTATGAATGATATTCAGGAACGACTCAGCCGTTCTTAGTTGTCAAAGGTCCTGGATAACTTCAGATCTTCACGAGGTTGTACACGTTTGGTTCCCTGAGTGGTTGTCAGTTTTTATTGGTGCAGAGGCTGCGCAGTCAACTTTAATAAGATGATAAACAAATTCCAATTTGATGCCGTTTTATGAGGAATTTTGGCACGATAAAAATTATAGATGAGCAGGAATCAAGTTGGTGCGTGCAGTTGTAACAGTATTGTCCGGAGCAGTTCTAGTGGAGTGCTAACGGAGTTCAAATTGTCCAAGTTGGAGAACAAATAATTGGTGGTTCCTATGCACCTGACCATGAGTCTGAAAATGTTTTCAGAGTTCACAGAGCTGGCTTTCATTTCCGGAATAAAAAGGAGGATTATAGACAAAGCCAATTATTGTTTTTATTGCGCGGGGGATGGATGAAACGAAGCGAATATTTCGGAAAAACGAATAAATGCTAAGATCGTAGGGGAATATAAAAGAGGCGAACTAATTTAAAGAAGACAACCACCGCCAAGTTTTTTAACGTGGATCTGTCGATATAAACTAAAATTATCTGAAAGCGAGCATCGCGTCGGAAATTTTAGAGTGATCAAAAGATTCTGTGATGCACAAAACATCTGGGTCGAATTCAAAAGCTACAGTTATTTTCTCAGTTATCTTATTCACGACTGATCTCGCATACTATTAGTTCATGTTTTACGTAAATTAGTCCACCTCCTCCTCCTTCTTGGCGTCCACCAGTGCCTCTTCTTAACAGCTGGAAGCCAAGTCTGGTTAACTCACGGTCGACCACGTATTTGGACAATCAGGTTTGTGTTATTGAGAGAACGTCTGCAGATAGAGCATAGAGACAGATCCTCAGCTCGTCGAACTTCGATAAAAGTGCTCTGTGCATTGTGTACATTAATTTTAATTTCCTTCTCATGGGAAATGGGAGTGCTGTGCAGCTCAAACCTTTAGTTTTTGCGTCGGCTGCATGGTCATCATTACCGGACAAATTTCCAACGACGCTGCCATATTTGATGGTTTTAGATAACAAAATTGTGTTTCTCTCGCTGAGCCGCGATCTCAGTTCTAAAGTTAGTATACGAGGTTTCATTTTTCTTGCTGGGGAGAAGTTCCGTTGAAAAAGGCTTGGATTTGAGCCTAATAATTATGCTGCACAAAAACGCTTTGTAAAAATGCAGAAGTTAAAACGAAAAATTCTTTAAGTCTTGTGAAATGATTATTTCTACGGGAACGAAAGGAAATGCGTGGTGGAGAAGGAGGAGAAGCAAGAGCGGTGTCTGGGGCGGGAGAGTGTGGAAGGAAGGGACCGGAACGGATAAATCACGTGTTGACGACGCGGAGGAATTTGATGGCACAACGGGTAGCGGGATGCTTTCAAAGAAGGCTGGTATAAGCCTGTCAGAGGAGACCGTGTCAGTCTGGTCAGCCTTCTGAATGGCATAATACTTTCCATCCGTCATAGCACCTTATATGAGCTAACATATGGGGAACAAAGAGGCGTGCGCACCGCTTCGTGCCGGACGAAGACGAATGGGGTGAATTTAAGATACCAATACACAAACACACGTTTGGATGTCAGATGAGTGGGAGATGGATACAACACACCCATACGTTGTTTCAATTGCTTAACTAAAGAACTTGACATGATGGTGCTTATCGTGATGGATAGCAAAATTTGGCGAGCAAACGGAGAGGTGTACCATCTATAATTTCGCAGCAGCACGTTGGATGTCCTCCCTAAAAAACGATCGAATACCCAAAATAACGAGGGTAAGCTCGTCATTCCAAGCAGATGTGTTTGAGTTGGACATCAGATAGGTCACCAGATATCAAACTGTCATGCAATCCACTCACAATGCGGAACTATTACAAAAAAACTATCAGTGAATTAGTTTATGAATAAATGGGTATTTCGGAATTGGTGGAAGAGGTACAGTCGGCTACGAGGATAATTCCACTCTAAACATGACCGGGTGGTTACGGGAGTTAGAGAACTTTCTTCAAGTTACTTTCACGAAGCACCTTAACGCAATCAAGGGAAATTTTTTATCACTTTCAATTTTCTGCTTCTGTCTTTTCTTTGTGTATTTTTATAGGTTATCAGTTTTCTGGGTAATTCACGTGGTTGTGCTGCATTCATGCCGTTAAAATCCTGTTGTTTATGGTCTTTTGCCAGTTCAAATTAGTTCATCAAGGATGAAATATGCCTGAATCTGTGAGCTATTTAACTTAATTTGCATCACTTTCCTAGACACATTCTTCAATTTTGATGAGTACGTAATTACCTGACTTGTTGTTAATGTGGCAAAAAGTTTTCCACAAGCTTTCGGTTTTCGGATTTTAAATGATTGGTATGCATTGAATGCATTTGGCATGCTGAACCTACTATATCTCTGAACGCGCAGCATAAATTAATGCACAAAAGCTCGCTTTAGTAGTAAAGCCATGATTATAAATACTTTTTGCCTAAAAACTACAGCAAAATGAATAAAAGGCTGAATTACTGGTAGATTTGCTTTGAGAGCTTTTACTGAGCACTGAATACTGAAAACCTTCCACCTTTTGAGATATTTTGTTTTAGTCTGCTGACGTCTGTCACCCTTGCCGTCGCGCTCTCAGTCGGCTGGCAGCGGACCCGTGTTCACCGTCGGTCCCTTTCCTACGTTTTTATCTTGACAGCGCTGGTTCAGTATCAAACAACCTGCCTCCTGTTACATGGTCGAAGCTTGTGACAATTCTGAAGCTGATGGTAGCTGCTGTAAACAATCATGGAGATCAACATCAATCATGAGGTTGAAGATACCTTCTACCGGTACAAAATGCCGAAACTTTCGGCCAAGGTGGGTTGACGCATACACTTAACCGGTTTTTAGGTCGAAGGGAAGGGCAATGGAATCAAAACGGTGATAGTTAACGTCACAGACATAGCCAAGGCACTCTATCGCAAGCCGATATGTAAGCTTTCATGCCACCACTTAAAATCCTTAGATGTCACCAAATACTTCGGGTGTGAGTTGGGGGCTCAGATTCACGTTGATGAAAAAAACGAACGGTACATAGTGAACGGTGCTCACGATGCAAGCAAACTTCAAGACTTGCTAAATGGCTTCATCAAGAAGTTTGTCTTGTGCCCAAGTTGCGGCAATCCGGAGACCACTTTGGTACTTCTCTAATAAATACTTCATTAAAATACTTTAAGAACGTAAAGAAGAAGGCAGCTGTTGTAGGAATCTCTTGCAAGGCTTGTGGCAATCGTGGCCAACTTGATCCAAGGCATCGACTGACACAGTTCATTATAAAAAACCCTCCAGTTGAGGAGGCGGCGCCGGAAGAGCCTTTGCGTGGGCGAAAAAACCGTCGGATCAAAAACGGGGAGCAAAACTCTGGTAGGTCTTTGTCTGAAAACCTCACCCGTTAGATGAGGATGAACATTCCCCTGTCGGAGACAACGGTCACTGCAGCCCAGTTAGGGCGTATGATGGCGATGATGATGATGACGTCGATTGGGGAGAAGATACCACAGAGGAGGCACAACAACAGCGGCTGGGTGAGCTTTCAGCCTTGGCTAGACGCCTGGCCCTCAGTGCGGATGTGGAAAAGTCGGATTCCGAACGTGCTGATATATTCCTTAAGGAAGTAGACCTAATGAAGAAAAAAGGCGACATTGTAGCACGTGCCCATGATTTGAAGATGGAAGCTGAACGGCTTAAACTGGGCAGCAGAGCCGTCCTTGTCGTCGCTGAAGTTCTTCTTTCGGATCCCAATACCATGATTTCGGACATTTCCACGTACCGGTCTGTTTTCATACAATTCACCAGAACTGGTGAACAAGCTCAAAAGGCACAGGCCTACGTTCTTGGAGCAATGTCCATCATAGTCGATAAGAATTCATCCAGCAATTTAATGGACAAGGCTTGCCACATTCTCAAAAGCTTGTACGACTGTGACATTGTGGAAGAAGAGGTCATACTCTCGTGGTTTGCGAAAAATGTAAGTACTTTTTGCTGACGAATAAGCTTTAGGGTGCCAAGCGGTTCGTGTCAAAGCCGGTCGCTGCTAAATTGGCCGAGGTCTGCAGTCCTATGCTTAAGTGGCTCGCAGAAGCCGAAGAAGAGTCCTCAGAGGAAGACGACGAAAGCGAGAAAGCCCCGTCGGTCCCTGCTGCTAGGGCCGCATCGGTATGTCCCTATTTTAGTTACATGACTTTACTAGGTCGAGATTTCTCCGAACACAACTAAATCTCCTGAAGTTATCATAGAAAGCGGCAGTGACTCCGTTGAAGACGATGATGACGATATTGACATAGATGCAATATGATTATCGTGTTAATCTTGAAAAGTTGCCAAATATATCTTCATTACATTCATATTTTTTAAGCCTACCCAGGGTTAACCTTAGAATGACATTGGTAGTAATGGGTTTCAGATGTGGTACACCCAACAGTAGTCACGATTTCATTCTCCAGAAAAGCCTTGCGGTGGATAGCGAGTCGATCCGATTACTATCCCGGAGTGACGCAGCGAACGAATTGTTGATAAGGGTTGGGTCCTATGCCAGCCGCTGAAGTTGCCACCACAGGCCATGACTGTTTTAGCTATGCAATCGCCCTCTTGAGTCAGGTTGTACTGGTTGGCTCAGCTAGCTCTTGTACGCATATGAGAGCATTCCACCATAGCCTGGGATAGGGGAGCAAACAGCAACATTCATAAGCATCGAATAGGCACTGGGTGCCCAGGGACTTTAAGTTAATCGCAGATTTAATCAGTGGCTCTGCGTGGGCAAAGCGATAACTGCATACCTATAGTTGACAGGACATAAAGACGATTGGTTAGGCGCCCGCTGTTCGTTCCAATTACCCGTACGTGGGCTATTTACTCGGGCCAACCGTAGTCACACGCAAATAAGTGCCCCGTTGCTGTAGTGGATAAATCGTCTTGTTCATCGAGGTGTCCGTTTTTGATTTTCACTAGATGCGGCCAATCAGATGAGACCAAAGTGACGGGCTACTGAAGTTCACCAACTAACCTGATCTCTTCAGTGAACATTTAAGTCGAGTTAAAAAGGTGTTAAGCCAACGCAGTGCTTTTACATGCTGAATTTAGCCTTCCAAACAATGGTTCATTCGTTTCGCTTAGGGCTGGGCGTTTCATTCATCTCATATTCTATGACTTACATTGCCGCCATCACTGTTGTGACCGACATTCTCACTTCACTACAATGAATTGCGTATCAGACGCGTGGTCTCAAATCTATCGGCAAACGCCGGAATTTTTGCCGTCTCCTGATGTGTGCAACCTTAAAAACCCCAAAGCAATTATGAGCAATCTGCTTTGTTCCAAGTCTGTATTGGCACTGCTTCTCTACCAAAAGCCCTGTTGTTTGAGCCTAGGAAAAAAGCAGCATATCAAGATGCATCATCTTTTACTGCTTCTAGTATAGTGATGTGCATGGCAAAATTCACGGCGTCTGCGCTACAACAAAATACGAACAAGCCGCTTGTTCCAAAATAACCAACGTGATTTAACTTTGAGCTCAGAAAAACGTTAAGAGTATTTGCGTGACTGACATCACAGAGTTAGTCTCTTATGCCCTCTATCGACAAAACTATTTGTTGAGGACTGTCTAGTTAGGTGGTACGCTGTATAGGATGTTTTAGGTTACATTATTTGCTTCATGCGGGTGTAAGTTGCACCCAACTCTCGTCTGCACCCCCTCCCGAAGCAAGGCTCTACCTAGCGGCCACACCCCCGTATCCGCCTCGGTCGGTGTGCTAAATTAGAGGAAAGTGTATCTGGTGGTGTCCTCACACCAGACAATTCTGCTCGTCTTCCAATTCCTCATCCTCCTCACTTTCAAAAAATTATACGTAGTGGGCGAAATGCAATCCCTCAGGCGGCACAGGCTAACTTGGGTCGCTTCCCACTAAATAAGTTCGTGCCCCATAGTAGGGTTCGGAAGCAGTCTGAGGTTCCTAAGCAGCCCTATTTAGGGATGGCCCTGCTTACTCCCTTTCATGGGAGTGGCTAAGAAAGGTGCCATAAAAGTGCTTGATCCGGCGTCATCTGTAATTATACCGTGGTCCGTACATGAAAAACTCACGATTGAAACTACAATCTCTATCCTCCACCCCGCCCGACTCCATAGACTGCGAAAGTAAGTCGGCTCACTCTGGCACCCTGGGATGTTCGTTCTATTTTGGACAATCCTAGAAGCAACCGTCCGCAGCGGAGAATGGCTCTAGATGCTCGAGAACTGGTGCGCTACAAGGTTAGCATCACTGCACTCAGCCAGACCCGTTTCATCGAACAAGAGCGGGAGGTGGGTGCCGGCTACACACTCTGGAGCGGCCGCCCAAGGGCGATACTGGCGTCGCCTTTGCCATACGGGACGACTGCCCCGTCTGCTGCAGGGCCCCAACGACCATCTCACGAGACTGAGCCTGCATCTTCTGGGAGCCAACTTCGCCGCCGTCATAATCGCCGATGCTCCTCCAATGACCAGCCCTGACGGGGTGGAAAATAAGTTCTACGAGGACTTGCACACCCTCCTGGGGACTATGCCGGAGGCGGACAATCTGAGTGTCCGTGGTGACTAAAATTCCCGCGTTAGGAAAGACCACGCTGTCTGTGAGGGAGTGCTGGGCCCTCATAATCTCGGCAGCTGTAAAGATAAAGCCCTTCTCCTAGGAACCTTATTGGAACACCACCTTCTCCTAACCGATAAATTTTTCTGCCTTTGGACGCTGAAGAAGACAACCTGGATCATGGCGCTGACATCTGCTGAAATAATTTCTCAGGCAAAGGCCAGATTGACAAAACGTGCTGGTGACAAAGATGATATGCGAAGCCAATGGCTGGATGCATCACAGCGTCGTCTTCTCAAAGATGAGGTTTGGACTGCAACCTTACAAGAGATCACCAGGACAGTTTAATACTCCTGTGTTGATTTAGTATGCCTACCGCTTCGTTTTTTAAATCCATTGGCTCATTTCCTGGAAGAGCTACTGGTACCGGCCGAAAATGCAGGCAGAATTGCGCCAATTGCGGAAAGCCGTTCATTTCACAACCCAGAACGTTATTCGTCGACCACGCCTTCAATATCAGAATGGGTTTGAAGAAAATGGTGAAGAAATTTTTATCTCAACGAAGAAAAAGGCAGTATAAAGCCTACATAAACCGCGGAACTGGCGTAACCAGGACAGCCTTATTCAGGGGTTGCCGCTTGGTGCAACAACGATTGCGGTAGATGCAAGACGCCTGGGTGGCTCGCACGGCCGTGGGTATACACAAATTACAATGAAATGAAGAATTGCTTCGCCTCCATCAAGGCACTCTACAGCCCTCATACAAAAGGAACCGCACCGCTGCACGGCTCCGGTGGCCCCAACACTTCTTACAGAGTAATTGCAAATTCTGAAGCTCTGGGCTGAGCACAGCAGAGGTATCTTCAATCGAATATCCAAAATATCCGATGCCGTCATCGACTAAATCCTCTAAGTGGAAACGAATTAGGATCTAGAAATTCAGTTTTCCCATAAATACTCAGAGACGTGCACCGGCTATCCATCGGTAAAGCACCGGGATCCGACACGATATCGGCTGAAGTCCACAAGCATGGACACCCTCTCCTGATGGGAAAAATTTAAACGTCGTTCCAGGAGATGTAACGAAAAGGACAAGTTTTTCAGTATTTCAAGGGCGTGAAAATCCTCCATTTCTATAAGCGAAAAGTTAAACAACAACGATGTGATAATCACAGGAATCTCACAGCTAGCATTGCTAAACATTTCGCGCATTTTTCTCAGCCGTGTAAACAGCCATCTGTAACACGGAATTCGCCCAAAGAGCCAAGTTTGTTTCCGGCGACACCACGGAAATACCGACATGATCATCGCAGCGCGCCAGCTACAAGAAAAGTACCAGGATGCGGACCCGCCTCTAGACACTTGATCATGCGACCATCTTATCAACTAAGCTCACTAGCTCCACCGAATTCTGTTGAGAGACAGGACTCGACTGTGGGCATGTGAAATGAGTGTCACGGAAGTGCTCATGCATGCATTTGGAACATAGCACATGCCTAACAATATTGTTTCTAGCCAGCCATTATGCTATCACATTTCGGCAAAAAACTCCTCGAACAGGAAGAATACCTGTCAAACAAGTTCCTCACACTCGCGGGCTGAGGTGGCTCCACGCTGACTCGAAGACGAAATCGCCTGAATACCAGCTCGCCTAGATCCTACGCTGGATGGTAACGGGGTCTAGAAGGCCAACCGAATACCCAGGTAGAAATGGCGAAGGCTGACTTTGGGCCCATTTTTGATTTCACTGTCTGGTTTTTCAGCAAACGCAACGCCTCTCGGGAGACTCCATACGGCCGATTGCAATGATGTCTCAAACATGCACCAAGAAGACATTTAAGTGAATAAGGACGAATGTCACCATAATTACATTCAGAAATGGACGAAATTGACCGAGATCGAAAAGCTCTCGATTCCTGTGATACTTTATCTTCCTTTCATTTACCTCCCCCTCTCCCCAAGAAAGAACACACCTGTTCCCCACAGTAGTACTCCAGTCTCTCCCAAGGACCCATTGGGAGAGGAGCCGGTGACTGCGATCAAAAGGTGGCCAAGCCGCCCCAGGGTAGCTGGAAGCTAGGTTTTGCGTCGGTGATCGCTTGTATTTAACTAGACCGAAGCCAACCGCCTCCAGTGATTAGCTCACTTGCAAACCGTTGAATTCTCGATTAACTACTTTTTGTCATACAAAAGCACGCGAACTGGAGCGCGAACGTTCACTTGCAACCTTTTCCTGCGTGGGAGTCTCCCAAGATAGACGATGTGCACCAATAACTTCTGGCACAATCTTCGCAATGCATACCAACCAATAAGTTGGAACATACGCGGATTAAAAGGGAAATGCCTGCCGAAATAAAATGCTGCCAAACGCTTTCCCTCCCCTTGCACCTTACCGATTCCCACTGTGTTCCACAAAACGAAGTTCAAAAAGTACATCGATAAATCCATTATCCATTCCTGCATAAAACGTCCACAATTGCATACGCCAATAACTCGTCCTGACCGTCATCGTTTCCATACTTGAAGAAGACTCCATGAGAACCGTGAAAAAATGGGCATAAGTTCATGGTTCAAATAAGCCTTTTGTTGAGGTTTATGCGAAGCTGTCAGTCAAATATCATAGCAGAGAAATTCATTTGTCTCTTCCGCTATCCGTGACAACAGAATCTATCGAAAAATGTACAAGTGGATGAAACCCCTCATAAATCGGAAAAAAACCGCCACAGAAGCTGTAGATTTGGAGAGCTATTCGCGAGCAACGCATCCCATCCAGCCGATTTTTGATACCAAATCGTCCTCGCTCACGAACACAGCTCTTAGGCGGTTTAGGTTAGAAAAAGACAGATATGAAAGGGTGTTTCTGATAAATGGTACATACAGCAAGGGGAATATCACAACGGAAGAGTGGAAAGTCCAGAGCCGAAGAGACCAGCCTACCGTCTGCCGCCGCCGACTTCATCATCCTCCTCCTCCTCATTACTATGCCTCGTGTCTTCCACAGTGCGGTGGAGAAGCATGCCGAGGATACCAGCACGCTGAGCCAGGGATCGCTGCAGTCGCGCCTCCTCCTGCAAAAGCTCGTCCATTCTGCTGAGCTGAAAGCCAATACAGTGAGGTATGTTAGCAGCCTGCGAAAGGTGCTGGCGTGTCGCAAGTATAGCAAACTGTTGTTCCACAAAAACTTGTGGTCGTGAACGCTGAAGAATAAACACAATCCAGTGACACCTACTTAAATAGACCAAGAAGTACTTGACTGGGACACTTGATCCATAGCCCGACTGACACTCTAGTGCCACGGCGCTAAGGTCAGGTGAGGCGGAACGACTTAAGAACAGGGTATACGCGTTCCGCTCTGCAATTAGAATAGATCAAATGAACGCTACTCCAACGTGCCGTTGAATATCTTCGGTGGCGGCCGACAAAATAGGACTCGGAGACTTAGGTGAAAGAGTGTTGGTTTGACGACCTCCTGGTTCCGCACTCAACCTTCCCCCTTAAAGGACTGTCGGGGCTTGCACTGTCCGAAGCCAGAAAATGAACCAGAAATGGTCATCCTAAGCGACTGGCTGAATAAATTAATCTGATGGCATGCTAATCCATAAGAAGACTGTATAACGGCAGGAAAGGGAGAGATCTATTGCTTCAAACGGGGTGAGTGCTTACCTGTCGATAGCGTTCAACGTCAATCTTCGCCCGCTTCTTTCGTTCCCAGCCAAAATGGCGAGTACACTTGTTTCGCGGGGTGCAACAGAACCGTTCTGTCGATGTGAAGACATTCTCTACGAGAGGAAAACCGCAGATGCTGTCCGGAGGATATTTGGGCTCTTTGGTGTGCTCACAAACGGCACGCAGGCGCTTACAGTAAGCCTTCGCGTGAGTGTCGTAGAAATCGCAGAAGAGAGGCGTGCCTCGCGATTGTTCCTTCTGATTGGACAGCAGAAACGTGCTACCCTCCATCTGAAAGCGACAGAGAAAGCAAGCGCTAACGTACAGCGATGTGGACGAGGGTGATGAATAAACGGTTATTGTCACTTCAGTTGTTTTATTTAGAATTATTTATATCGGCAGCAAAATTACTTCTACCAGAAGCCGGAAAAGCAGAGGCTTGCATAGCCATTCAATAGTATATTAACGGCATCTAACCTAATGTGTCCGGGATTAGTCATTCCCCGACTGTAGGAGGTTGCAGAAACCAGAAGCGGCATCTTCTGTCGGAAGGTTTACACAAAGAACTCTCTCCAATAAGGTGGGAGATTTGAAAATATCTCCGCGAGTACGTAAGAGAAGACAGATCATGGCAAAAAAAGCTTGCGGCGTACAACCGTGAAAGGGCTGTATGGAGGGCGACCTCTGTTTCCACCAAAAACGGAGAATTCATTCCATCAAGGTTTTGTTACCATTGCTGGTAGTGGGGTGGCCAAAAGAACGAACGACCTTGGATGGTCAACCTGTCAAGTGGAATTTTGACTTTTAGTTAGCTTGGCAGACATTGGCTTCCGTCGCAAGCGACACTGACTTAAGCCCGCTGGGGGTAAGCCACCAACAAAATAAAACGAGACAAAGTGTTGACTTGTGTTGTGTTCTATCTGCGCGCAAACCATGCCAAGACGGCTGACCGAGAGTCCTTTGTGCACTATTTATTTGAGAAATGTTACGTGATGGCGTCTGAAATGTCAGATGCAATATAATGCTGCTCTGACGTACGTAACCCCCCCCCCCCCAATTCCTCCCCTGACCCGGAAAGTCGGACCGCGAGAGATTTATGGATTCTAGCAAAGCACGAAAACTACAAGCGTCCGGCAGTATATTTTATGAAAGGAAGGCTCGACTAATCACGTGATCGAAAACGAACAAAAAGCGCATAAAGCTATTAGAATTCGAAGGTGCTTAGCCGCGAGTTTGCTTACGTGGCAGGCGAGGAGAAGATGCGAAAAAAACTGAACAGGGCGGTATGCAGGCACACTAGATTGACTGTGACATAATTTCCAAATGGTCTGTGCCAAAATTGGCCGGGTCATATGACAACTATAAACGACTTCCTGTTGGGCCGGAATCATGGTGCTTCGAGCATTCACTTTGGTATCTTGTTTATTCTAGGACAGACGGCGAACGACGAGGTTGGTGGGGCGGGGGGAGATTACTAGTAGCATTTTTTAAAACGGTTAACCAAGATCGCTAATAAACATGACAGGGAAGGAGTTTGAGTGGGAGAATCCAAACAACAGACAGCGGTAAGGATGGGCGCCTAGGCAGGACACATGAATAGGAACTGCCCACAAGCCAAGTAGCTTTGCGCCAAATTCCGGGGAAGTTGATTTAGGATTAAGGTGAGGGCTAGAGCTAAGTTAAGTGTTAGGTTTAATTTTGAGGTTAAGGTCAGAGTTGAGGTTAATGTCATGATAAGGCTAAGAGTTATGGTTATCATCGTGTTAACTTTAGGGTTTGGGTTTAGGGTACGGCTAGAGATTACGTTTAAAGTTCAATGTTATGTTACGGTTAATGTTAGCCGTAAGACACGAGTATATATATACCCTTCCTGAAATTTACCGCAAGGTCACATATTTTAAGCGGGCGGGGCAGTTCCTATTCCCGTGTCCTGATTAGGCCGGCATTAAAAGGCATCCCTGTCCTGACAGGAAACGATCTTATAGCACGACCAGATCCACCACTGCGGTGAATTATAATAAGACACACCTTTCCCACAAACTGGCGCAACGCTGCCATCACGCCGCACTTAACGGAAAGCGACAGAGATTCATGCAGCACCTACTGTGGTATAAAGCTTCTTAAAGTTACTGAGGCTTTTTGAGTCGTCCTCCACAATCGCTTCCGTTTCCACCGCGATGAGCGGACAACAATCATTGCTGTTGGCTGATCGACGCCTCAGCGATCGGTTACGGTACTCACTCGTCCCGTTCTGTCTTGGGGCTCACTCTCGAGCCCCGCCAGCAGCCTTACAGCAGCTAGTATTATTAAAGGTAGATGAACATTGCCGATAAAGATAATGGACACTGAAATGGCCACTTATAAATGACCATCACCAGCCAGCCAGCCATACCCAACCTTGGGTGATGCACCACCTGGGGTGGTGAACAGAAATTTAAGTTTAACGCTCAAAAGGGCAAAAAGCGTCGGGAAACTTTGTTGACACACTCGAACAACAAATCCATAAGGACGGTCGAGCAAAAAAAACCAAATGGAGACACTTTCCTGTAGGCTAAAAGAGATACGGAGGTCTTACTTTTTGAAAGCATCGCTCCATGTGCCGTAGGGCGTGCCGCATGTTGATCTCACTGGAACAGGTGACACAGACGACAGGTTCCGCCTGATCTACCTCCGCCTCATCCGCGGCCGTGGACGCCATCTGCGGGGTAAGGGAACGAGAAAGTGACAAAGGCATGACAAACAGAAAGAATATGTACGCATGAGAATTAGCCATTTTGCGCAAAGCCAGCAGCTGAGAAAATCTCAAAGGACGGTGGGATTGCTGTCTCTATGTACAAAGCCAGTGGTAGGGTGCATTTCATCTGGAGGCCACGAGCCTTTAGCGATGTGTCGGTTCGAAAGCAAACCAAAATGGCCTTTACTCTGAAAGAAGGCAACAAATAGAGCAGCCTGGAACTTCATTGCATTTTGATAAATGCGGAGTAACATTGAGGATGAGTGCACATGCGTGACTGGAGAGGAACCCATTGACAGCACATACCCACATTGCGCCGACATGGACGCATATAGGCAAACTCGTGACTTCCATAATCAATTGAATACTTAACATTGCTAAATGATAATCAATAATGTCATCCTAACAGATTGCAGAAATAAGTAGAATACACGACGTGAAGTTGGGGAGTCGGGGATGGAAGTCCCTCTTGGGAACACGCTTTCTCGCTGTGTGCGGTTTTCCTATCTGCATAGTCTGTTGTAGTAGGAACGCTTCTATTTGACTTCCTGTTTTTATTTTAGGGAAGGTGAGGATGTGCAAAGAGACCTCAGTCGTCACAAAAATGACAATTTGTATTTTGTGGGCAGAAAAGAGACTGAGATAATTAAAATACAAAGTCAAAAGTCATATCCGCTTCTCAAAATGTCAGATCGCACAGGCCACCGAGTGCCATTCACAGTTTTAAAGACAAATCAGAGTAATTACAACCCAACTAAAAAGCTCAAAGCACACGGCCACACCGTGAATTAATTAGTAGAGGGCTTGGCAGTATTAAGACCTCGATTCTGCCACGGGATCAAAACCCACAAGATCAATCGAATGTTTGGTAATTTTGAAGTCAGTTAAGATTCCGAGTTTATCGGGGGCCATTCGGGGACCGCAAGTGGCCGAATGTCAAAATATTCAAGGGAACCGTTCGGAGGTGTGTGTAACTTCAGTTGGAATCATACCAACGCAGACAGCACATAAAGACTGGATATGGTGGTCAGAGTCAAATAAAGTGACGTAGTTAGGAATAAATGTGAGGTTTCATGCTGTCCCAACTGGTCAACTACGGCCAAAAAACACAAGATGTTCATCATCGTTGTCAGCGGGTGTTCGCTGGAAAACTGAATATGCATACGCAGAAAGATAGTCGAAGAAACGGATCAGGGCAGATATTTCTCGATGTGAGATATGTCTGCGATTTTGGTTAGTAAAGAAGAAGGTCGTTCGCTCACCAGAGTCATGACTTTATTCGTGTGAGCTTCCGAACTCTTGCTGGAGTCCAGGTAAAGGCGGCAACAAAAATAAACAAGCAACACTTATAGGGAGCAGGTCCAATCAAAAACCAGTGACGCCAGTCCGGACGTGAATGCACAGGACTCTGTCTGCCGGCGCCAGATCGATAAATCAATTGACTGAGTTCTCATCAGAGTCTCATGCTTCTGAACGCCTTCGGATAACCGTTCGGCATAAAGTGGTCACCGAGATAACGGGCCTTACATGCTTTTTCTTCCGGTCTGAATTCGTTTGAAAAGTGTTCTCACACAGCTTCGTTTGTGAGCCATCGGATGGCTGCTGTGAAAATTGAGAGGCTGCGTGGTGTTCGTCGCCTTCCTGTAGATAGTTGCTTCTACTTCGTCGTTGGAACTTCGCTTGACGAGCACATCAAGGACGAGTAGCTGCTGCTCTTTTTCTTCTTCCCTCGTAAATTGTATATCTGGAAAGATCAAGTTAAGGTGATCAGGGAAATGCTGCAGCATGTTCCTCTTGACGAGAAAAAAATGTCTCTTCTACGTAACAGAGCCAAAAATCGGCGGCTATTGGGTGAAGACAATTTTGTAGGACCATTTCTGCCACTAAACCGGAGATTGGGAAGGAGTACATCGGAGTTCCCTTGAGCTGCACATAGGTTTCTCCGGCAAACGTGATGTAGGTCTTTTAAAAAAATACAAACAGTCTCATAAGGTGTTCAATTTTTAGCGAAATCAGGGTTTCGCGGTATGACTTCGCATGTTTCCTGCGCAAGACTTCTTGTGCCAAACACGGCGGGATGGATGTGAATAACGATGTCACGTAAAAAGAGACCATTCAACAATCCATGAGGGAAGAAGACAAAGAGCGGCAACTACCCTTACTTAATGTGCACGTCAAGCGAAGTTCCAACGACGAAGTAGAAGCAACTATCTAAAGGAAGGCGACGAACACCACGCAGCTTCTCAATTTTCACAGCAGTCATCCGGTGGCTCACAAACGAAACTGTGTGAAAAACACTGTTCAAACGAATTCAGACTCGTTGCAGCAAACCGGAAGGAAAGGCATGTAAGGCCCGTTATCTCGGTGACCAATTTATGCCGAACGGCTATCCGAAGGCGTTCATAAGCCGATGCCTATGTGTTCGGCCCCGTAGGACCCAACCAGAACAAGCCCCCATAGATCAAGGACGTGTCAGAGACGACCAAGCGAATTGCTGTGGGATCAGGTGTCGGAATTGCGCACCGGCACAAAGCTAACATGCACGGCAGGGTAATACACATCAAGGATCGATTAAATCATAAGGAGCAGTCGGGCATCGCGCGCCTTCACTGTTCTCGTAGCTACAGACTGGAAGTTTGCCTGGATCGCGCATACATGAGCATAAATTGCTTGTGAAATGGGGTTTAGGATCATTGAAATGACTGCCAACACCTGCGAAGCGGGTCACCAATTTAATTTTGCAGCCACTACGATAATTTTCCACGCCAGAATCATGACAAGCCGGAAATTGATCGAAGCCTGAGACTCTGATGAGAACTCAATCGATTTATCGATCTGGCGCCGGCAGACCGAGTCCTGTGCAGTCACGTCCGGACTGGCGTCACTGGTGTTTGATTAAGCCTGCTCCCTATAAGTGTTGCTTGTTTATTTTTGTTGCCACCTTAACCTGGACTCCAGCAAGAGTTCGGAAGCTCACACGAATAAAGCCATGACTCTGGTGAGCGAACAACCTCTTTATCTCTCTCTCTCCTCTCTCTCTCTCTCTCTCTCCTCTCTCTCTCTCTCTCTCTCTCTCTCACGACAGTTCGAGCGTCGTAATCCGACGATGTCCACCGTATGCTCATGGGGAAGCTGAGCAGGA
>WEDG01002909.1:0-99943 GCA_017591395.1 Schistocephalus solidus | reverse complement strand
CGTCCACTGTGGAATCACAGGTTGAAGCTCTCCACATCCTCCAGGCTGTCTGGGTGAATCAGTCGCAAATGGTGGTGGTTGTTTCCGACTACATGTGTCGAAACGGCCTACTGGACCCTGAGGCCATCGTCAGATGGGCTTTTTCACCCTACATGACCGCATTTAAAGGACCACTGTCGCCCTCTTCGGACTTCTACGTCAAACCTCGAATACTGGAGTGCGTATGAATAACCTTTAGATCGCTCTATCCTCCGTTGTTACAGTTTTGCAGAAGTTGCATGCAGTTATTTTGTTTATTTCAACTCCTTTTAGGCTGCATGTTTGGGAATGTCTGCTCCACACTCTCATCCGCGTAGGCCGACGTGTCGCTCAAATAAACCCGAAGTTGGAGGCTGCCAAGGAAAGTCTGGAGATCCAACGTCACAAGGTTTGTCTAATTCTCTTGCTAAATACACTTCGCTCCCTCCCCCTGCCTCCTTCCCCTCTTCCTCAACCGCTTTTGCACCTTAACCCAATCCCATTTTCTAACTTCCTCCCAACTAGTCTGATTCGGAGAGTTCTGAGAGTGAGGACGAAGAGGACCGAGGTGGGCGCTCCAAATCCATCTCCTTGCGTCGCGACCGGGACCCCGGTGGACACCGACGTGGCCGTTCGCGGTCCTCCGACGAATCAGCTGATGGACATGAACGTGACTCTCGGCGTTCTGTCGCGGTTGCTGACAAGGTGGCCAGCCTTGAGCAAGAGCGTTGCGAGGCTGTGCGCAGTCAGTGTGCCGTTATCACGCTGCTGTTACATCGCCACGTCCGTCTTATCGACAGTGTCGAAGAAGCAGCCGAAGAGGCAGCGGCCTCTGGGGCTTCGGCGGTCGAAAGAGAAGCAGCTGGTGATATGTCCAGCGAAGAGTTGGGCTTTGTAAGCTACTGGCTTAAGGGTCGCCTCATGCAAACGGTGCTCGAGGTGAGACTTAATTTTCACTTTCTGTTGTGTGATACTCACCGACGTGTTTATTTTGTGGGTAGCCATGTGAATAATGGCATGTCAGTCGTGGAACACACGTCCACCGCCAGCCATCTTCGTCTTGTAGGTAGACAACGGTGGGGTCGTCCGTTCCCTTTACTACTTTCTGTTGTCGACGCAGAGCACATGCATGAGCAGCAGGTGAGGTCACTTAGGGGATTATGGAGATTAGGATGCTACCGATGATGGTGATTGTGTAGTGGGGTCGGCGGTGGCGACGATGTTGTTGCTGTTGTGCGTGCCTCTAGTGAATTAATACCCGATCTGCAGCGACAGAGACTGCCAACTGTCCGGGTAATGACAAGCTTTGATGCGCTGCTTCCATCAACCCATCGCTTAGCCTCATCATTAGCGCACTGTGAGTGCACGATTTTGTTACTATTTCCGGATGGCGGTCATTGTTATTGATTGGCTAAGGGGAGTTCGAGTGAACCCAAATCTGTATTTGCAACAGTCGGATTGGTTTGTGCTCAAGCAGGCGTTAGACTGTTCTTAATTTCTGGCGAACCACTCAGAGCCTATATGTCCTGTGAGGTCGTTGGATCTGTCATGACAATTATTGCAGTGGGGCTGCGAAATGGGCCTTCGGACTTTTAAACCTTTTGGTGTTTTCCTTATTTTAGCATCAAGATCAATTACTGCCCTACATGGAGAACCTGGAGGCCCTGATGTCTGATGTGTGTCCCTTCGTCCAGGAGGTGTTCCAGTCCCTGCGAAGTCTCTATGCCTGAAATTTTGTGTCCGGATTTAACCTGCGTGGTCACGCGCAGGTGACTGTCTGTCATGCCGCCCTCTCTACATATAATGCACTCCCCCTTGTTGTATAACATTTTTACTCCTTTTAACTTCAAGGAGGGAATATTTGCCTTCCCGCTCACTGCAAGCTTCTGCTTTATTTTCATTCAAGTAGGCGGGTGGGGGGAGAGGTCTGTTTGGGCTGCTTTTTGGTCTTCACGGGTTACATAGTTGTTTATGGGTTACACCCCATCTTTTTATATCAAGACTGAAAAACACCTCAGCACCTGCATGCTCCCCCATGGAACCATTTGCTCCTTGCTCTCTTTGTCCTCTATCTTGTCAGAGACCTAAAATGGTAAAACTCGACTGCTGTGTTAAACCCAAGACAGGGCCTAGATGTCTAGCCATCCACTGTGTTAAATGTCATCTTGCAGCAAGTATGAGCGGGTGATGAAAGTGCTATCGGTGCTCCGCAGCCCTTCTTCGCTGCAGCGTATTTTAACGAACACAGCCCCTCGTATGATTGGCTGGAGGGGTAACGATTGGCGGGCTATTTGGTCCGTGGGGATGATGGTTACGCTGTAATTTGATTCCATCTTAATGTGTTTCTCACAACTACCGTCTCCATGAAATGTTGAGACCGAAATTCTGGAACGCGTTTTCGACTAGGAAGGATTGCTCGAGTAGGGTTGTTATAGTGATCATCTTGCGGCGTAATCCCATGACATTTTACATGCGATAGGTTGCTGCCTTTTAAGTATGCTTCTTTTCGGCCTCGTGCAAAAACACTAGGTAACAATGGCTTCTTACATAGTGTGCATTTTTCTATTGATTTTCGACGCCCTTTTAAATTCAAATATATTTTATAGGAAACATGTCAAAAATATTATTTTTGCACTCATTTGGTAGGAGATCACATCTTCCCATTTTTAAACTCAAAGTAGGGGGTATATTTAGGTTTTCAGAAAGTTATCCGATCCCCGAACAATTTTGAGCCCTATCTGCCATTTTATGTGGTACTTTAATTCTAGAAACTGCATACTTTGCATGTAAGGAAAATTCATGGTGCTACGAAGATACCATACAGTGATCATAAAATTTCGTAGTGTATGTGGGCTATGAGGACGGATAAAATGTCATTCGCATAGACTTTGTTGTTAAAAATTGCATAGTTACTAGTCGTTTTAAAACTAAAGGAGTGTTTTTTTAGAGTATAAAATTTAACAAAGACTTGATTTGGCCCTTGAATGAGTACAGAAAGGATATTTTGAACATATTTTTTATTAAATAGATTTAAATTTACAAGAGCATCGAAAATCAATAAAAATGCATACTTCTTCAGTAGTAACTTCTTGCGGAGTGTGGTTTTCACAGCTAGTCGAAAAGAAGTGCACCCAAAAGCCGCCATTCTGAAGTGTCCGAACTATTTTGGGATTATGCCGCCGGATGGTCGATCTTGCAAGCCCACTTCGGTAGTCCTTCCTAATCGAAAACGCATATCAGAATGTCCATAACCGTTTCATGAGAGGCTGTACTTTTACGGACTTGGGATAGTGTATTGCGTGGATGTGTGTGGTGTGGTTCTCTTCTCGCATGCAAGAGACGGGGCGGAATGGAGCGCCTGCCGCCTTGACTTCCTCTTGCCGCGGGGAAAAAAGGTGATAATCAAGTCTTCTTCAAAAAAACTGAACGCAGACCTGTCATCGCTATTCGCACAGGTTTTGCTCGTCAAACTCGAATACGATGGCTGGATTTTCATGCGGCTGTATGTTTGCTCCATGGACTACTGATGGCCAATTTTGCAGGTCATTACTTCACTGATTTAGACTGGCATGTGCCGTATTGGAGCATTAAGTTCGTACAATTTCGGCTGACGTGGACGTCTCTTTACCTATACTTAGTAAGAAACCATTAGCCAGTAGGTCGTGTTGAAGGAATCCTTCATAAAGTCACTTAATCCGTGCATCTGACCCAATGTGGTGAATACTTCGAGGAAAATACGCTTATCTCGTGCACGCTAGCTTTCCGAAGAAGCCATTTGACAAGTAACGTTATTAAGAGGAACGCCTGCTTGCAGAGGTCTGGTTTGCGTGATGGGCAACCAGATTATTGTAGTATTCGCTAAAACAAAACCCGAGACTTCAATCACTCTTAGGTTGAGCTTCAGGTGATCGTCATTAGTGTCGGAAGGTATTATCATCGAAAACGAGGGATTTGGAGGAACATTCTGGTTTATTTACCATCGCTAGACAGCCATGTTCTTCCAGGTTGCTTAGATTAGTGGTTAGTGTGCATAACGTGTGCTCATATTACATTTAGACGTCTTTCCGTGAGCACATTCAAGCCTCTACACTCGTCAGAACCAACGATAAATAGTTTAAGGCACACAGGTTACTGTTCCACGAATAACTAATACTGGGTAGTGCGCAGAGAATTATAAGGCATTCCGCCAGCCCCCCAGAAGAGCGAGCTAGAATAAGGCTTAAGCAATACGTAAGATACGCCAATAATGGACATGGATTTAACATAGTGAGTAATGGTAAAGTAAGAGGTCATATGGAATCGCCTTGAATTGGGGTCTGGAGGGTGACCACGGAAACCAACTGAGGTGGATACGTACATCCATGGGAAAAGCTGGAGAACCGTGAAGCGCCTTATGGCCCGGACGACAGAGGCAGAAGGCAGATGAGTCTTGGAAATAGTAAGCCAAACAATATCTACTATATGGAACTAAGTAGGTAGTTGTGTATAGAAAAAGCGGGTGATACAATAACAGATCACCTAGTAAAGAATGAAAAAGTGATGAGTCCTAATAAAGGAACGAGTCATCTGGATAGGACAGTGACGGTGACATATTTGCTTAACAACCAGTGGGAATGCAGCGTTGTGGGCAGCTGCAGGAAAGAGCCATGAAAGACACCGATGATGTAGCGAGTTGTGGCTATGTGCACCGACGTGCGGTTATACCAGCTCTATCCTGGAGCTACGCGAATGTGATCGCAATCCCTTAGAGTAACTTTGTTTTACCTGCTTGGTTCATTACACTGGGTCGATTCTGAGTAATTAAGCCATCGGTTGAGTTCACTGGGGGGCGGGGAGAGAGGTTAGAAATTCACAGAATCGGTCGGACGACACCATCGAAAATTAGCGGCGATTGTCGACCCTTTCAATCTCGAATTATTTTGCTGTCTAATGGTTGCCGGTGATTCGGAAAAGGGTAAATCAGGCGTCTTAATAAGCAGCCCGTCTTCTCAGGTTCATTTCTTCCCCTTCCTCACAAGACTTGTCCGAGTGCAGTCAGGATACTTGACGTATAACTATCTATAGCAGCATGTCCCATGGTTATGGTTAAGCCAATGAAGCTGTTTGCTTTCTGCATAAAACGGCAATTTTGAAGTGACTGAGCAGGGTTCCCGTGACCCATGAGATAACCCTGCCGCGATACCCTCCCCTCTATGACCGTACTCCACTACTCACACGGAACTGTGGACACCGAGCTCACTGGTGTCTCAGGACAAACTGGCCAACTTTTAGCAGTAAAAGGTGAGCGACCGACTTAACTACCACCAGCGGCCGAGCATCTGCGACCCGAAAGATACTGAATGGCATTTGATACAATAAGTCGGAGGTATGACTAACCTGAAATGGTTCGAGTTGCGGGAAGCAGCTGCTATTCCAGTCGTCCCTGTCTTCGCGGTTAACCTCGGCTCCAACCAACTCCTGTACGATTTTTTCACTTACTCGTAAGTAGAAGTGCACCCTTACAGTCTTGGCTTGCTCTCCGCCAGTAGCCTAACTCTGCGTACCACAAATTCGAAAAATACGCAAATTGCGAAAGCTGGGTTGGCATGTGCGAGGATTTTGGTTTGATTCTCAGCTACTGCAATACGATTCTCACCGTCATGATCTGTGTTTCGGTTTGAAGGGGACATTGTTGCCTCTCATACTTGCTCTCAAATTTAGATATAAGCTAATGTATAGTCCTCCTGTCAACTGATGTGGGACAGGTTTTGCAGTTGAGGGTGTTCCACTGACATAGTTGGAGAACGCAGTTATACGTTCTCCTTACATGGGGATATATTCTTCAGTGCAAACTTCATACAAATTCCAAGACTTGCTTCAATAGCCTATGCTAAAACCACGTTCGAGTTTCTGGTTTGACCTATGTAGATTCGTGCTCAGAGCTAACAACAGTTGCGAATTTTCTGTCTGCGTGCCTACTGCATAAACTCATAATCGGATTGTTGGTTGATTGCATATTAATGTAGACACTGGATGGTGATAAAGTCGTTCAAGGTAATAGTTACTGTTATTGCCAGTACATACTTTCTTATCAATTGGAAAAAAAGGCATCCAAAAAAATATAATTAGAAGCAAAGACGTTCTTTGGGAAACAATAGGTAACTTTATTATGTAAATTTTCGACGCTGGCACCCCAGATCGTCGTCAGACTTGTGGTAAGTGTGCAAAAAAACAGTTCAAATTTAACACGTGCCGGAAAAAAATCGATATTGCTTTTGTCATTCCCGGCCAATTGTTGTCATTGTGGGGGGTATTTACATTTGGATTGGCTGTCGTTTCTTCCCGCTTTTTTCGGGTAGTCGTACACATGGTCCAATTCCGATGTGTCGGTTGATGCATGAGTCATCTGAGAAAACGGCCTCTAAAAATTCTCGGCCTTTCTTAGATTGACAGGAGGCAACAATGCGGGTTTTGTCCCAGGAAAATTTGTGTCCTGTTTCTAGCGTGTGCATGGCAACTTGAGAAAAGTGGTCTCGCCTCCTGAATGCCAATTGATGTTCGTGTATGCGCGTGGAGGCTGATTTTCCTGTCTGACCACAGTACACCGCATTGCAGCTGTTACATGGTATCTTGTAAACGACTTCTTTTTTTATCTAAATGGCCAACCCTATCCTTAGGGTGTACAAGCTGGTTTCGAAGTGTAGTCGTTGGTTTGTGCGCCACTTGGATTTGATGTTTCCGCAGGTGCCTTTCAACGAGTTCGGACACGTTCTTGATGTACGGAAGTGTTCGCCAGTTCTTTGATTTGGGCGCTTGACCGGAACAATCTAGTTCCTTGTCTTTTTCCTTTTTCTTTTTAACTTCTGTCGTCTCATGCATCGACGTATAAATTCTCTTGGATAACCATTTCTGCAAAAATAGTTTGAATAAATAACTGAGTTCGTTTTGGTAGAGTTCATTATCAGAACAGTGCGTTTTTAGCTCGATTGAGTAGGCTGTTAACAGTACTCCGCTTGTGAGCAATAGGGTGGTTGCTCTGGTAATGCAGGATAATTTCCGCATAAGCTTCCTTTGCGGTACACCGATGTTTGAAATGTCCCGTCAGTCTTTCGCTGTACGAGGACGTCAAGAAACGGAGTTTACTGTCAATTTCTCTTTCGAGCGTGAAGGTGATACCTGGTACCGTTGAGTTTATAATGCTATGCAGCCTTTCTAGTTGATCCTTTTTAACGATAACAAACGTGTCATCCACGTAGCGAACCCATAATTTGGGGTTAATTAGTGGTAAGGCTGTAGCTTCTAATTTTTGCATAGTTACTTCAGCCAAGAAGCCGGAGATGGGTGAACCCATAGGGGCTCCATTTAGCTGTTTGTAGTTTCCTTGTGAGAAGGAAAAATTCGTTTCCAGACATAGATCCAAGAGTTCCAGTAAGGCAGATACAGAAACATCCATGTCATAAGACTGCAGTAATTCTTCTGTGTATTGCCTTGCCAAATCTATTGGTCTGGATGTGAAAAGAGAGACAACATCGAAAGATACCGTTATTTCATCTTCTGCAATCTGTAGTCCTCGCAATTTGTTCAGAAATTCTACAGAGTTTTCGATAGATGTTTCACAATCCCTTGTCAATGGATGTAACTTGTGGAATAGCCACTTCGAAATTTTATAATTGGGTGCACCAATCAATGATACTATCGGTCGTAATGGTACTTCGGCTTTGTGAACCTTAGGTAATCCGTAGATTTTAGCTATGGTCGGTTCAGTTTGTCTTAGGGACTTGGCAATATCTTCTGATATTTGCTTCTTCCCTGTAAGACGCTTTAAAAACCCTTTCAATAGTTGAATTCTGGCGTTTTTGTAGGATCCGCGTTAAGAGGTTTATAGGTTGAACTATCTTGTAACAACGACAGCATCTTCTCATCGTAGTCAACCTTGTTCAAAAATGGCTGTTGAACCTCCTTTGTCCGCAGGTAGGATGACAATGTTTTATCGGTTTTTAAAGTTTTTTTAATGCCTTCTTCTCTTCATGTGATAGGGTTGAAAAAGGATTTCGGTTCCTTAAGGCATGTACAGTGCTGTTCCGCATTGTGAAACGTTCCTCGTCTGTAAAAAGATTCTGCTGAAATGATAGACTCCAAATTCGCAAGGAAATCTAGGTATTTTGAATCAGAAAGATTGTATTTCATTCCTTTAGAAAGTATTCGTTCTTCAGTTATTGTGAGGCTTCTGGATGACAGGTTTACAACATTTGTTGTTTGATTTTTGGTTCGTGTAAAAATCTATGGGAAATAGCCATCCATTTCTTGTCCAAAGCCTCTCTCTTCTTCTGCCGTTCATTGTCAGCAACACAGGTAATCGTCTGATTAAGAGATTGAAATAAGTGTCTAGGAAGTTTATCTTGACAAAAACTGCATATAATGCTCTTTTAGAAGTTTTGAATTTCTGTAGTCTGTAGTGAGCATTTGAAATGAACGCGCCGAGCATGCTTTTGTCCGTAACGATTTGCAATCTGATATCCTTGGGTAGTTCTTATGGCAGGTTTAATTTGGATAGACTTGGGCAAAAATCTTCATTTTTTTCGGCATCGATGTAAAAAAACGATAACTGTTCTCGCGTAAGATTTTCGCGTATTGCACACTTTTCCCATCGTCTAGCTTGTAGCAAAACATCGCGATCGTAAGTCATACGAATCAATCCGGAAAATAGGCATCCCAAGAAATACTAATTAGCGGGCAAAGAGAACATAGTCACTTTATTACGTAAATTTCGAGCTGACCCTCAGATGCAGAGTAAAGTGCACGTTCAAATCACGTGCCGAAAAAATCGATATTAGCTCAGCGTCAAATCTCGTTAGTCATGATTGGCTGTCGTTTTTCCCGCATCTTTCAGGAGCATACGAAAAGCACGATGCGGAATGAGTCATCCACCACGTTTAGAAAATTTCTCGGTTTCGGACACGGGAGCTTTTGTCCCAGGCAAATTTTCGTCCGCTTTCTACGGATGGCAATTGACACAGGGTCTCCTTTGTTAATTGATGATGCCGGAGCGTGGAGGCGATTTTCCGCGGACTATCGGGAACAGAAGCCAGCCGTTATCTGGTAAGATGACGACTCTTTACCCAATCGAATAACCCAGTACAGCGTTTCGAAGTGCACGTCGCTGGTTTGCCAGACGCTTAACCCGCCGTGATGCGGAGTGCCGTCAGTTCGTTTGATTTTGGGAAGATCGGAACGTTCTCGTCTTTCCTCTCTCTCAACTACGTCGTCCTCATCAATCGACGCATAAATTCTTCGATAACCATTTCTCGTAAGCAAATACACCGAGTTCGCTCGAGAGTTCATTAACGTGCTTTTTACCGATGGCAGGGCCGTTAACTATCACCGTTGTAGCAATACGCAGGATACCTCCGATAAAGCTTCGGTATCGATGCGACCGTCAGTCTTCATGACGGCGAAATGGAGTTTATCACGCTCAGCGTAGCTGACGTTGATTATACGTTATGTTTCTGTTGATCCTAATGGCGAACGTGACATACTGTTAACTGGTGTAAGCCAGTCAGTTTTGATAGCGCCGGAAGTATGGGTGAATAGCTCCTTTTTGTGTTTGTAGTATTCGAGAAGGAAAATTGTTTCAGAGCGTGAGTACAGAGCATTCAGTAAAGATCAGTACTGGTCGTATTGCTTCCGTCAGTCATATGCCGTGAGAGAGCATCGAAAGAGATCATTATCTTTGCTGCAGCCTGGCGTTCATCTGTTCGAATATCGTCGTCTTTGACAGCTTTGTCAATGGATAACTTGTGGATAGCCCACTGAAATTTTAATTGCACACAATCACGATATTATCGGTCGTAATCGGTACTCGTTTTTGTGAACCTTGTTAATCAGTAGATTTGTAGTTATCGGTCAGTCAATTAGACTGGTACATCTTTCGATATTTGTTTTTCCTCAAGACGCTTTAAAACCCTTCATTAGTTGAATTCTGCGTTTTTGTAGGATCCGCGTTAAGAGGTTTATAGGTTGAACTATCTTGTAACGCGGATCCTACAAAAACGCAGAATTCAACTATTGAAAGGGTTTTAAAGCGTCTTACAGGGAAGAAACAAATATCAGAAGATATTGCCAAGTCCCTAAGACAAACTGAACCGACCATAGCTAAAATCTACGGATTACCTAAGGTTCACAAAGCCGAAATACCATTACGACTGATAGTATCATTGATTGGTGCACCCAATTATAAAATTTCGAAGTGGCTATTCCACAAGTTACATCCATTGACAAGGGATTGTGAAACTTCTATCGAAAACTCTGTAGGATTTCTGAACAAAATTGCGAGGACTACAGATTGCAGAAGATGAAATAATGGTATCTTTCGATGTTGTCTCTTTTCACATCCATACCAATAGATTTGGCAAGGCAATACACAGAAGAATTACTGCAGTCTTATGACATGGATGTTTCTGTATCTGCCTTACTGGAACTCTTGGATCTATGTCTGGAAACGAATTTTTCCTTCTCACAAGGATACTACAAACCGCTAAAGGGAGCCCCTATGGGTTCACCCATCTCCGGCTTCTTGGCTGAAGTAACTCTGCAAAAATAAGAAGCTACAGCCTTACCACTAGTTAACCCCAAATTATGGGTTCGCTACGTGGATGACACGTTTGTTATCGTTAAAAAGGATCAACTAGAAAGGCTGCATAGCATTATAAACTCAACGGTACCAGGTATCACCTTCACGCTCGAAAGAGAAATTGACAGTAAACTCCTGTTTCTTGACGTCCTCGTACAGCGAAAGACTGACGGGACATTTCAAAACATCGGTGTACCGCAAGGAAGCTTATGCGGAAATTATCCTGCATTACCAGAGCAACCACCCTATTGCTCACAAGCGGAGTACTGTTAACAGCCTACTCAATCGAGCTAAAAACGCACTGTTCTGATAATGAACTCTACCAAAACGAACTCAGTTATTTATTCAAACTATTTTTGCAGAAATGGTTATCCAAGAGAATTTATACGTCGATGCATGAGACGACAGAAGTTAAAAGAAAAAGGAAAAAGACAAGGAACTAGATTGTTCCGGTCAAGCGCCCAAATCAAAGAACTGGCGAACACTTCCGTACATCAAGAACGTGTCCGAACTCGTTGAAAGGCACCTGCGGAAACATCAAATCCAAGTGGCGCACAAACCAACGACTACACTTCGAAACCAGCTTGTACACCCTAAGGATAGGGTTGGCCATTTAGATAAAAAAAGAAGTCGTTTACAAGATACCATGTAACAGCTGCAATGCGGTGTACTGTGGTCAGACAGGAAAATCAGCCTCCACGCGCATACACGAACATCAATTAGCAGTAAGGAGGCGAGACCACTTGTCTCAAGTTGCCATGCACACGCTAGAAACAGGACAGAAATTTGCCTGGGACAAAACCCGCATTGTTGCCTCCTGTCCATCTAAGAAAGGCCGAGAATTTTTAGAGGCCGTTTTCTCAGATGACTCATGCATCAACCGACACATCGAATTGAACCATGTGTATGACTACCTGAAAGAAAGCGGGAAGAAACGACAGCCAATCCAAATGTAAATACCCCACAATGACAACAATTGGCAGGAATGACAAAGCAATATCGATTTTTCCGGCACGTGTTAAATTTGAACTGTTTTTGCACACTTACCACAAGTCTGACGACGATCTGGGGTGCCAGCGTCGAAAATTTACATAATAAAGTTACCTATTGTTTCCCAAAGAACGTCTTTGCTTCTAATTATATTTTTTTGGATGCCTTTTTTTCCAATTGATAAGAAAGTATGTACTGGCAATAACAGTAACTATTACCTTGAACGACTTTATCACCATTCTTTAGCCCAGCCATCCAGTGTCTACATTAATATGCAATCAACCAACAATCCGATTATGAGTTTATGCAGTATGCACGCAGACAGAAAATTCGCAACTGTTGTTAGCTCTGAGCACGAATCTACATAGGTCAAACCAGAAACTCGAACGTGGTTTTAGCATAGGCTATTGAAGCAAGTCTTGGAATTTGTATGAAGTTTGCACTGAAGAATATATCCCCATGTAAGGAGAACGTATAACTGCGTTCTCCAAATATGTCAGTGGAACACCCTCAACTGCAAAATCTGTCCCACATCAGTTGACAGGAGGACTATACATTAGCTTATATCTAAATTTGAGAGCAAGTATGAGAGGCAACAATGTCCCCTTCAAACCGAAACACAGATCATGACGGTGAGAATCGTATTGCAGTAGCTGAGAATCAAACACGAACACCTGCTTATACATGAAAGCAAAAGTTTTGGGAGGTCAGGCGGACGCTTCTTTCCGCTGAAATATGCTGTTGGCGAACTGGCTTTCAATAAGCAAGATAAATGGGCAATTAGAGCACAGGAACTCCTGTACAACAAGAAGAATGCTAACAGATGAGCGAGGCAATTAACGGAAACTGCGAAAGGCATTTAGAATACTCGCAGTTCTAGCACAAGCTTGTTATATTACTCCAGTCAGGTGCGAGAACAAATTTGGGCAGTGTAAAGGGGTGGAAAAACAGGAAATCCAAGGTTACTGGTTAAGGAAGTTTGGATTGGGTAACACTGTCTGTGGCAGGCAAACTTAGCCCTTACCCCAACCCTACTCTTTTAGCCCAACTCGAAACTCGAACCGCGCCCTTGCCCATCTCTCAAGCATTTTATTAAGCTTAACCAGAAACGTAACTCTTATTTAACATGCCTGCTAAAATCAAATAAGCAGGCATGTTATGGTAATAAAAACATATGAGTTACCTAGTACATTGTTGTCAAAATTTGCTCCAGTTGTTTTATAAATGATAGTACAGTGGTCCACAGAAGAGAATCATCCGAATCATCTATCAGACTATTTGGTTGAATACACCGCTATGTTAATATTATATCCTGTTCCATTAATTTTCGACGCCTGCAAGTGTAAGGCCAGTCATTTTTCCTAAAACGAGATCACACAAGGTTCATGAACCCACGTATTTGAAGGCATCTAATACTATGGGTATTTAAACCACTAATCACATAATAGGACCAGGAGATGAGTTGTGACTGCTCTCGAGATTTCCAACTTAGTTGGTGAACCAGCATTCCGAAAAAGTTTTTAGGTTTGGATTCATTCTAGTAAGTACGGTAGATAAGCTATCACACCTAATGATGATCGAAATTCTATACTTTCTATTTGATTATAAAAGATTTCTTAAGCAATGCTGTATTATTAATGAGCATACAGCATAATCCTCGGATATTTCAATCACCTCGGGATACCGGCTGTTTAACGAGCTTCTTGTCGGTCACATGCAAAAACGAAACTCTGTAACCACTGAATACTTAAGAAGTTGACATATTCCGTTTAATTTTATATGTTTATATGTATTCAGATATATTTTATATTTTAAAAAATTCCCAAAAATAATTTGCCTTGCACTTGTAACTTAGCAAATTACCTTTGAATTTAGTTGACAATTGAAAAAGAATATTGTTCTGTTTTCAAACATTTTCAATTCCGAAATAACATTGAATCCGAGCTGCTGTTACACTTCCATTCCGAGTTTCCAAATTAAAAGCTGCCTATTTTACGTGTAAGGAAGGTCCTATAGTTCCATATGCTATAAAGAAGATGTCCTAGAAAGTTTATTAATTTTTTCAGCACTTGTGGACCGTGTTGTGCACTTTATAAGCAACATTACTAAATAGACATGTTACACTGCCTCATTAATGGACATTTCACAGATTTAAAAATCTAATAAGTTGAAAATTTATACCCCCCTTCTTTAAGTATGAAATTTTACGAAGACGCAATTTGCTATCAAATAAGTACAGAATATGTTATGTGGATGTTTTAGAGGACATATATTTGAATTTTTGAAGGCCTGAGGAATATCCATACTCCTTAAGTAGTCCTTTTTGGAGTGCAGTTTATGCATGCGGCTGAACAGAAGCTCCTTTAAAATTCAACATCTTTTTGTGACTGAACGATATGGGGATTATGCTTCACGATAATTAACTTAATTTAATTTAATTTTTCAAATCGAAAACACTATGGAATTTGGTTAACATTTCATGATCTATTTCATTTACTGTATGCACACACACCTCACTTATCTCAGAGGGTAATTTTTCCTTTTTAGGATATTTTCGTTCACAATGCGTGATTTCTCTGGAGAACAAATTAGCTCATAATTTTTGGACATGAATGAAAGACAGTTTGGAGAATGCACAGCTAACCGAACTTTTATTTTTGAAATTCCTTTAATTATGTTGTGACAAGAGGTTGTTTCAGACGAGAAACTACAATAAATATCAAAAAGTTACAACTCCGGCGGCCTTGGTAGGTAAAGGCTTCAGTACAGTCAGCACCATGGCCCCCTGGGCTTCGAGGTTAAATAAACCTATTAAAAAGCTGATTGGTTTTTTTAAGGTACTCTCTGTTTAATTGGCCACAAAGAAAGCATTGAGCCGAATAGTCTCCGAAAGGCTGATGGCTTTTTATTTTCAGTCTGCGGATGCTTACATTGAAGCCTTGCGCATATGTAGAATACATTTTGGCAACCACAAAAAGCAGCTTAAGAGTAGAAGTGCTACTGAAAAGAAACGGAGAGACCTACGACCGAGCTAGTCAATTTATGTGGCTTGAACCTTTGAACCAGTACGGGTGTTCAGTTTCCAATTGAGGAAATGGACAGCGGTCAATGTGCGACTTTTGTGTTCTCTTCTTGTATGTCAAAAAGCGATGGATAGGAGACAGCAGATGTGATGCTATTGTCGTAGCTCACGAATTCAAGCATCGCTCGATGTATATCGGTTGGACCCTGTATTACAGGCGGCCTTGTGTAAATTCCAGGGGGTCCCCATTTCCGCGTCCTGATCCTAACCTAAAACACGCATCCTACCCCCCGCTCTTTGACTGAAGCGCAAGGCCATTTGAAACGCTTGCTCTCTTTGTCCTCTTTCAGTCAATGAATATTTGCTTAAAGAGCCTCTATTATCCCGTTACCATTAAATTTTCATCAGTCCTCCAACAAAATTATGCCTGGTCATTTCGATGACCCACGTCCTGTGCATATCCTTCAAACGCATGCAACACTGTTTTGGTTTTCTGGGATTCAGTTGGTTGCGTAAATGTTTTGCTGGTTGGAGAAAATCTCAGACAACTAGTCACACATGCGTGTAGCCACCAACTGTGCTTGGGCTCGTCTCTCCGTGGGAGTAGATATGCTGTACAATCTAAAGTACTCTCAATAATTACCCACGATCTATTCTCTCAACTGACATGACTGAATAGTGCAGAAATAAGGGAGCCTGTAAGTCTGCGAGATGCCTCTACTCTTTTCATATTCCTTTGTGTTTTCCGTGCTGCATCCCACTCAGCACATTCGTTCGTTTCTTGTACACGTTCGTACCTTCTCCCATTTTTTTGTCTCTCTTTCCCTCTCTCTCAATCTCCCTAAGTCCTGACAGTAATCATCTGAGCAATCTTAGTCGCCGATTGGACGCGGAAGAAGAATCTGATAGGAGGGTTTTCAGTGGGGATTAAGCCACACTCTCTAGCGCTTGGACTCATTTCGCATTTGACCCTGTGCATTCAGCTTCTTAGTTTCTGTGGCCTCGTGTCCGGACACCAGTTCACTTGCATGCTGCATCTCTATTGGGATGGCTAGGCCGGAGAACTATTACGAGCTGCTCAACTGCAGTCCGAATTCCTCGGTTTGACATCCTTTTCGGTCCGTTTTAACATTCTGCGTTCCACTTTTTCCCCCGTAGGTTGACCAAATACTCACAGAGTATAAAAAGTTAGCGCTCGTCTTCCATCCGGATAAAAACGCCTCCAAAGAAGCCGGTAATTTGCTTTTTCTACTGACTCTGTGCAGCCGACCGATTTAGGCAAATTCATCGGGCCAAAGAAGTTCTCGTGGACGCGGAAACACGTAAACTCTATAACTGCTGGCTAGAGGTGAACATGGGTGGTACCTTTGAAGAATGGACTGTCATCAGGCGAAACTTGCGGATGGTGAGAGAGTATGTTTAGGCTGGCCTGAACCTGCACCTTCTAGTGTTTCCACTGGACGTTAAGTTGTCAAGGTGATGGTGAGCGCTTGCGACTACAAGACGTGCACTCACCTGCTCAACAGACCAACATAACCTCGGTCAGTGGAATAAACAAGCTCATCAAGCAATTCCGAAGATATGAAATCTAGAGAAATGTGGTCCGGATTTGCATCCTACCTGTAGTTTACCTGTCCCCTCCCTGTAAACTATCTCAAACTGGAAAGTACTAGCTTATTTAATTTATTATATTTCCCAAACACGGATGTGTTATTCTACTTCTCACATGGTAAAAGAGCCAGCAATGTTGTGTACAACCCTATAAGTTATCAGCTGCAGCCGAAGTCTGTGCTGATTGTGTCTAGCGTGTCTTTCGGCAGACAGAACATCAATGTTTGGTCCGCTTATCAAATGGTGTTGCTTCAGTGAAAAGTCGCAGAGGCTTGCTCACGGTCACGAATCTCTCATGGATGAATAGGCCATCGTTTAAGGGGACAGCTCACCATTGGAGGTACACTTCGTTGGACAGGAACAATCGTGGATCCCAGTAGAGAGGAATCTTCTTCTATTCAGAGTGAACAGATCAGATTATTATCAATAAGAAAAGGAGGGTGGGATCAAAGTGCTCATACGGGCGTACCATGCTTGGCGGGGATACCATTTTAGGCGCATGGGAGAATCCTGCGGTCATTAACTCACCGATTCTGGGTCTCACGTGATGCGATCTATAAGTCGCACGCCCAAATGCCGCGATCGGGACACGCGAGCCTACTGTGACGTGGCCACAGCACCCACAGCATTTTCGCAAGTGGTGAATGAGCGCTCGCCGATCGGTTACGGGACTGACCCGTCCCGTTGTGTCTTATCAATCACTCTCGAGCCTCGTCAGCAGCTGTACAGCCGCTAGGCAGAAGATGACGGCTAATAAACCAGAAATGGTCGTTCCGGTCTCCCTTATCTGTGTCGGTAATGTGTGTCTGTGTAATGTCTGTGATGTGTAATGTCGTGCCCCCTAAACGGGCCACGTGGTAGATGCGTTGGACCAACATGGGGGCCACATTAGGGCACGGCAGGCGTTATTCGGGTTGCGCTCCCATAACAAATGCCGAACATGGAGGTGTGGTGGCATGCCTAGGGGCGGCTAGGACTTAAGGGACCCGGCCGCGCCAGCCACCTGCGTCCTCTCCTGCCTCCGGTCTTCTTGACTCTGTCTTGACACCGGGCTCAGGTGGGGGAGGAGGAGAGAGTGCGGTAGATGCAGCGCAAGTCTACTATCACTTTAAACTAAATCACGCGCAAGTCACCGTCCCTGCTCCACTTTCCCATGGAGCATACGGTGGACATCGTCGGACTACGACGGTCGAACTGTCGTAATGTGTAATGTGATGTGTAATGTCGGTAATGTCTGTGTCGGTAATGGAATGAAAAGCTCCGGAGGACGTACTAAAAGTATAAACAGCTCAGGTTTGGGGATGATTCGGAAGAAGGGAATCGTCCTGTGAAGGAATTAAACTTGGGGTGGAATTCATAAATTTACTTCCAGCTTACGGGTTGACAACAGAATAATGTGTGACGCCCAGTGCTTTTCTGTCATTAGTTATAACAAATAATTGTGTTTAAGGTGTGCAAAATAAGGCACTACGTAAGAGGTGGCCCTAGTAACAATTAATAGCAGCAGTCAGACTTGGCCTTCTCATTCCGCAGCACAGAGTACCGATGCCGACGAAGACAAAGGAGACTGGAATGGCCATTTCTGGCTCATTAGCCATCCTATACTGCCAGTCGCTGTGCGGCTTCTGGCAGGACTAGAGATTGAGCCCCAAGGCAGAGCGGAACGAATGAGTTTCGTTGACGCTCGGTGAGCGTTCCTCAACGAATACTTGAGAACAACAATCACAATGCGTTATAGCCAATCACGGCCTTTGAACAGTGTCACTATTGTAATTCACTTGTGACCCACAATAGGCTGTGGTCAGGGCTGCTCCATGGGTCTTCGATGAAAGTATTATATCTCGTTTACTGACAAGGTTATTGCCAGGAAATGCACGAGGACCATTGTGCGATTCACTGTGCCCAATGCACGCGCCAGAGGGCTGGCCGGCGCGGACAAGGAACTACTGTCTGAGTGAGAGAAAGGGGAGGGGGCGGGATTAATTCTGGGACTGTATCCCACGGTACATAGCGCATATTCCTCTCTATATAGGTAATATAACATGCTTTTGAACTAACACGGTACGCTAAAAGCAGCGGCTTGTCAACCGACAGGGTAACAGGGTTCTCCCCTTAAGACGGGGTCAGTTTACAATGGCTACTTCTTAATGCGACCTCTATGACACTCCCAGTCAGTTGGGATCCAATCCGTCTCTTTTTGTTGATGTGTCGTGTGCGGACCAGACGTGCGTGGCACGTGTAGATGGGTAGTTTAGCTGACTTAGCCACTGCCTCTGATCCCGCCCCGGTCTTCTTGACTGTGCTTGACACCTGGTCCGGGTGGGTGAGATAGAAGATAATAAGGTACCTGCAGCTCAAGTTTGTCATCGTTATAAACTAATGAACAGGCAAATCACCGTCCCTGCGCCACCATGCTGTAGAGCACACGATGGAAGTCATTGGATACAACGATCGAACTGTCGGTGGTGGTGGTGGTGGTGGTGGTGCTGCTGGTAGTGGTTCAAACCTGAGACATGTGTTCATCGAGCAACGCTCTCAGGTGCCCATGTAAGTTCGAATGAGAGTCCTTGGCATCGACCCATCCTGACTATTGGGCGGAAATGAACATTTAACTGTCGTCTCTGAGCGGAGGGTTTACAGACCGCGCGGACGATCGTATGGCGACTAGAACGAGTTGCCTTATATATAATTATGCCATTCTCCTCCAAGTTCTTCGACGCATTACAATTCGCATATAAGGCTAGGCGCAGTACCCTAGATGCCGTTTCTCTTTTGGTCCATTCTGCTCTAAGAAATGTAGATAAGGGCCGCCATGCGTCTGCATGTGCATTTCTTGACTACTCTTCTGCCTTCAATAATCTCCCTCGCTATCTTCTCCTTGACAAAGCATCCACATGTTGCTCTCCCGGCTGGGCTGTCTCTTGGCTCGAAGACTATTTTACTTCCCACACTCAATTCATACAACTCAGCAGAGAGAAATCTACAGTCCCTAAAACAACAATGGTGTTATTCAAGGTGCCATCCTATCTCCTCACCTCTTCTCCCTCCACACTGACGATTTGGGATCAACCTATGACTGTCTGTATATAAAATATGCCGACGATATGGCTGATGACCCTCCTTTTTAAAAATAGGACACACCTCCAGTCTCTGAAGGATGGTCTAGCCATTTTCTCAGCATGGTCGTCAGATAATGGTCTTCAGCTTCACCATGAGAGATATGTCCACTGTTTTTTGCCTGCTACACTCTCTTATTCCTGTATCCTCAGACGTCCTTCCCAATGAGGTATCCTCCCTCCGGTAGCTTAGCGTTATTCGGACACCCAATCTTTCATTCTACCTTCATATTGATACTCTTTTGTAGTCAAATTCATAAAGTTTTTTATCATACCCATCGTCTACGTTCCTATCACACACCTCAATCCCTTATCTGGCGATTTATGGGGGCACGTATTCTTCCCCTCGTTATTTTTTCATATTTGTTTACAAAGGATTTGCTGATTTTACATTGAATCCTCCGAATGCTTGCTTCTGCTGCTGGTGCTTTCTTTATACTGTTTTAGTGGATATGAAAATAAAACGACACTTCGCAACATTTAAGCAAGTTGCAGAGAGAATTATTGATGTTTTTACATTTCCCCTCCACTCGTGAAGTCTACCCGTCCCATGCGCCGAGGCTTTCGTCATATCGCTTGCCGTACAGCGGAATACCAGCACTCTGTTTTCAAATTTCTAGCCCGCTACTTTCTAGTCCGGTAAGTGGACTTACTGGGCTTTCCCAGAGGACTCTTATTTACCACAAAGATCTCATCCTCGGATAACTTCCTTTTGATAAATTCTGTAAAAAAAACCTTCTTTCCTGTTTTTCTCTTTCTTTTTCTCGGTTATATTGCATAATTTCGACGCAACACCACACTTACAGATAAATAGTTTTGTTGTAGGCATTTTTTAGTTTCAATTATCGTTTTCCTTAGACTTTGCTGTCGCTCAACAGTAAGATTCTTTCAACATAACCCTGTCGCCTTCCATACTACTTCCTTTTACCCGTTTTCTATTTCATTTCCGCGATATTACTAAAACTTTTTGTCCTATCTGTATTTTTACGCAAAATATTGTTTTTTTTCGCTTATTATCTCTGCCAATAAACATAAAATAATTGTTTATTTAACTTTCACTCAGTTTTGCCTCAAAAGACTTAGATGCCCCTAGTGACCCTTCAAGATTGCGTTCTTTGCTAGGCATCGGAATTTTCCTATCCTTTTTCAAGGTCAAAAGCGCATGGAACAATTTTTAAAGATAAGAGAGGCTTTGATTTTTTGCCATATTTCTTGGCAATAGCAGTGACATTTCTAGTAGTTATAAGTTTAAAAAGTTCTTTTTACTGTCCCATATTATTTGTGCCGGCCCAAATATGCAGTTGGATAAATTAATTGCAATTTGTGCAATTGTAGTTTGCATCCGTACCCAGTCTGTCATTTTCTATTTACTGAAGGAAATTGACTGCAGTATTAGCCTTTTTAAGTATACTGTTGCAAATTATTAACTCCTTTTATCTACTAATTGCACCAAAATTATGTCAAGTAGTTTAAGATATCCCGGAAGAAACTTGCAAATGACGCATGGTTGCAACCTCCCCTTCATCCTTGGGTAATAAATTCATAGAAGAAGATAGATCTGACACTTACAAGGCTTTGCAGCCTTCTCTAGATATTAGAGATTCTAAAATTCCTTTGTTACACCTTGAACCTCTTGATCCTCTGGTCGCTCCAGCGTACACCTCATTCTGCAATAACAGGTCTTCGTCTGACGAAATAATAGATCTTCTGCTACATGGAACTATGACTACATCCTCCGAGATAGTTATCCAACAGGCCTTTCAAGTTATTGGAGTAATTTGCTACGAAACTGAAGAACGGATAAAACACAAGCATACTTTTATGCTTCGTAATATTCCAAATCATATATCTGCTAGCGATGGTGCGCATTTTTTTCTGCTAAGCTGTGGCTTGGGACACAGAGTCACGCACGCTAAGCGAATTCGCTCGCTAAGTCGTTATACCTCAATATTGGTAACTACCTTTTTCCTTGATAGAAGTCGACCTCATACTTCCGAGGAAGGAGCACAGTAGAGAATGCTGTCGAAAATGGCATTGCTCAGTTTCCTTTGGCTTCACCCCAATGCAGAGGAAATTGAAAAATTTTAAACTGTCGACAAGCAACACAAAAATGACTACTCCTTTTGTCATGTTGCACAAGACTCATCCAATGTCATCTATGGCCTTGCCATCTGAATCCCTAGTTAACTCGGTACGCATCTCGGGAGATCTAAAGACAGCAGTACTTCTCTTATTCCCACACCCATACCAAGTCCACCAGCAACTCCTGATAAACTAAAGCAGATTGTTAGCTCAAAGACAAGTCCAACTAAAGTTTCAGCGACCCGAAAATCGAAGAAATCTATCTTCTCCACGAAAAATACTCCTTGACGATCGCGTGTTACCCGCAAAACACCCCCAACCCAACTACGTCGAATTTCCAACTAGCCCCAGATCGTATATCAAGGCTGCTAAACCAAGCAGGCCAACATTGCCGTCTAGAAATGGCGCTCCTGTTCCATTCGCAGCAGTGCGCCTCCACCCCCCAACCCCACCCCCCTTCAGTCATTTTCTCATTGGTATCCTAGTATGAAAGATCCTACTGGACTAGTAGACTCACTCGACTCTCTCTGCAACTTTAATGAGAATACTTTGCAGAATCCTGCCCATGGGATTCTCGGAAAAAGCCCCAATAGCTAGCGGTGGTTCTCAGTTCCCCTGTCTGTCATTTCCACCTCCATATTTTACTCCCCTTTACCTACATCAGGCACCCGCTATCCCACAACCTTTTTTTCCGGCACAGGGCGGGAGCACCCGCCCCCTATATTCAGTGGCCCGTCAACCACTGGGCGACGTAGTCGCCCTCCCTCAAAAACAACCAGCTTGCCCAATTAAACTGTTCGTTCTAAATTCCAGATCCTTTGCTCAATAAAATGCCCCTGCTTCAGACTCTGGTCTTCGTTTAACTGTTCAGATATTATTATAGTAACTGAAACATGAGCAACACCTTCCGTAGCGGACTCCGAACTCTCACTTATAGGTTATAATTATAATCGAAACGATCGTCGTGACAGCCGTGGTGGAGGACGCTGTATCTATTTTAAGCAAGCACTGACATTTCTGCCCTTAGACCATCCGAAATTTACTGTGGTTGAAGAGAGCTGTTGGCTTCAAATATCATTAAAAATAAATACTCTTTACTTGTTGGTTTTGTCTATCGCCCACCCAATGCCAGGGAAGATTACGATCTTTGTATCTCACATGCATTGGATGCCACGGCTGAGTCAAATTTTAAGTATTGCTTGATTGCAGGTGATTTAAAATTTTCCTGAAGTTCGATGGATCTCACCTTCCGAGCCTATAAAGTTTGAGGACTTACTCGAGGCGGTAGACAGCGGCATGTTAAATCAGGTTGTTGACATTCCTACCCGAGGATCAAGCATACTTGATCTAATATTCTACAGAGGTTGCCTGCCTTTGTAAGTGTCATATTTAGGCCCACGTGAAACTCAGACAACGAAATCCTTGTTTCTACACTACAATTCGAAACTAATGAAACGTTTTCCAAAAACTTCGCTTTTTCGACAGAATTATTGATACATCTTAATTCCTAAGACTGGTCTCATTTTTTTCTATGTCAGGATGCTGTATGAAGTTTCGAATCTACTTATTTCCCATGTTGTTCCCCAGAAGAAAATAATTGATATCACGAACGAGGTTTACCTCTTTTTAAATTTTTGCAGTATGTTGCGTTAACTCTCTCGTTGATTCCATCTACAAAACGAAATTTTTGTTCTGCCCTTGATTCGACGTGTTTTAGTGCAGGCTATGAGGCTGTCCGAAGAAAAGCAGCTAGCCGATGAGGTCAAATATGTTTAAAACCATTCGTTAAATGCCACGAAAATTTTCCACCCTCAATGAAATCTTATTGAAACACGTGGCAACCTGAGTTCCGAGATGCCGGTGGCACTCCGATAGCTGATGAAAAAGTGACGGCTGATACTTTTAACGTTTTCTTGTCCAGAAAATTTATTGAAAATTCTGGCGCTCCCCTTCCGACCCTCCGGGGTTGGACCGGTGCCGTCCTCGAAACCATGACTTTTACCCTATGGGACGTAACCGTAGCCATTTTCTTCAATCTCATAATCCTGGACCAGATGGCGTCCAATTCAGTATTATAAAGGCAGACGCTACTTATATTTCCCGTCCTTTCATGTAAGATAGTTAATCTAGCTCTGGAAGAAATCGCACATTCCACCTATCCCCAAACACTGCCAATCTAAGTCATTTTACGACTTTTGACCAATCATCACACTGTCCGCATCTTCGAAAACCTTGGAGACCTTGATCAAAGATAAGATGATGCATCACTTAACCGAGAATAACCTACTGAATGCGGCTCAGCATGGGTGCCTCAAAACAAGGTCTTGTGACACCTGTTGGCTCTCTATCTTTGATCATCTTCTACAATCTAGGGACACTAGTTTTGCACTTCACATAGTTTATTTCCATTTCACTAAGGCTTTCAATCGTGTTGACAATTCCACCTTCTCCTGAAACATTCCTCTTTCTGTATGTGTGGTAAACTTCTGAACCCGATATCTCCTTACTTGAGTTCTCGCACGCAACATGTTAAGATCTCCAATGTTGTCTCAAACCCCACACGTGTGAGGAGTGCAGTTATTCAGGGTAGTGTGCTTGGCGCGCTTTTATTTCTTCTTTTTGTCAATGATGTACCAGTTTATTTCAGAATGGTAGGCCCTTTATGTATGCCAACGATTTAAAAGTTTCCTATCGATACAAGCCAGCAGATCGCGACACCATGCTTGATCTATTAAAAAATGATCTTCAGGCCTTTGCCCAGTGGTGCTGCACATGGCGCCTTTCCCTTTCTTGGCACACATTTTCCGTTATGGTTGTTGGCGACGACCGTCAGCCTCAACTAAGCCACGATCTAAATGTGCCTGGCATTGTTAAGGATCTGGACATATCATATTCCAACGGTCTCAATCTTTCAGAGAATCGCGCCCTGATTGTCTCCAAAGCACACAGAACTACCGGGTTTATCCTTCGAAATTTTAAAACTATTGATGTTAGCCTCCGCCTTTATAAAATGTACGTTAGGCTTGGACTGGAGTACTGCTCGTTTCTATTTAGCCTTCTGCGTGCTAGTGAACGGAAGAAAAAAGAATCGGTCCAGCACTTCTTAAGGTAAAGTATTTTATTGTTGGAGCACCGTAATCAGTCTTATCAAGATCGCTATTGGGCTTATAAACATTGCTCCCTTATGGTTTCGCTGAGTACAGAATGGACAATTTTTACTGTTTAACCTTTTAAATAGTCGTACATTTAATCCCATTACCACTGTGAGGCAGATTGACCACCCTCAGCGCAGCAGTCATCACAATGTCTTTTTATTTCTTCCATTAGCTCGCACAGTTAAGTATCGCCGATTCTTTTCGGTAAACGCCATAACATTGTGGAATAAACTACCCCATAATGTAAAAATCTCGCGAAGTTTTTCTTTTTTCAAGAGAATTATTACTATTTTTTGCATTCAGAACAGTTCCCAAGAATTCTGGGCGCCGACACGGTAGAATCTGTTTTCCAGTTCAACGGAGTGCGCGGCAGCTGAACCCGGGTCCCAGGTCTTACCTTGAGGGCTATGGCACCGTCTCTGCAGCGTGCATCCGTTGACTTCTTCGGCAGACAGCGAGCACCCGTCCACAGATGCACTCTTGCCCGGGGCGAAATTTCGGTTCCTAAAAAAGACAGAGAGACTGCAAACAGAGTGCACTTGTGTAAGCCCTTCCCAGATCTGAACTGTTATCATCTCAAAGGCAGCAGTTTTTTTCTCCTGAATGACATAAAGGATTTTTTTCCATGCCAGCCTGATCCCCACTGAATATTTTCTTTGATAATGCCTGTAAACCGGCATTAAATACAACTATTAACTATTATTGACTGGCGATAGTTTAAGACGATTTCACTTGCTCTGATTGAACGCTTTTGTCCAGTGAAGGTGCAAAAGAAGTCCAGTCGCCCCACCTTGTTAATAAGAGAACTTAACAGGCAGTTAAATAAGGAAAATAAAAAAATGGAAGGCAGTCAGGGAAACAGGGTCAGCAGAACATCTCGAGGAATTTCGTCACCAAAGAAATGCTGTCAAAAAATGATCCATCAGGCAAGAAAGGATTATGAATCAATAATTATCCAACAGGCGGAAAATAAACCTTAAAGGTTTTTTTCCATTATATCAATATTCGATTAAAAAACAAGGAACCAGTCGCAGTACATATGGAGTGGGATGGTTTTGAAGTCGTTGAAAATTGCGAGAAAGCCGAGCACTTGGGTCGGTTCTTTGCCTCGGTATTCACTAAAGAACCTGAACTTAAGCTTGACCACGTCATCAGTGCTGTTATAGACGCCGGTTCAGTGCTTGAATATATACTCTTCCCGGAACTCCTCTTGGAACGAGAAATAAAAATCTCAAAGAAGCCAACCTAGGGACACTAGTTTTGCACTTTGCATAGTCTAGTTCGATCGTGTTGACCAAACTCTTCTCCTAGGGAAACTTTCCTCGTTCGGTTTATGTGGTAAACTTCTGCATTCGATATTTTCTCACCTGAGCTCTTGCACAAAACACGTTAAGATATCCAATGTTATCTCCGACCCTGCACGAGTGAGGGGTGAAGTTTTTCGGGCCCGCTCTTATGTTGCTATTTTTCAATGATGTGCCGGGTATATTTCAGAATGGTTGGCCCTATACGTATGCTGACGATTTAAAAGTTGCCTATCGATAAAAGCCAGCAGATCGCAATATCTTACTCGAACTCTTAAAAAAAGGATCGTGAGGCTTTTGGCCACGGTGCCTTTCCCTTTCTTTGCACAAATGCTCCAATATGGTTGGTGACGACGACCATCAACTTCAACTAAGCATAGATGGTTTTCAAGGATCTCGACATATCATATTCCAACGGTCTTAATCTTTCAGAGCATTGCGCCCTGATTGTTTCCAAAGCACGCAGAATTACTTGGTTCATCCTCCAAAATTTTAAAACTTTCGATATTAGACTACTTTAAGAAATGTACGCAAGGCCTGGAATAGAATACTGCTCGTTTTTATTTAGCCTTCTGCGCACTGGTGAATGGAAGAAAATAGTATCGGTCTGGTACTTTTTTTACTAAAAGAATTCTATCTTCGGAGCACTGTAATCTGACGTATAAAGAACGCTGTGGGCTTAAAAACATGTATCCCTCATGGTTTCGCTGATTACAGGAGGGACTCTATTTAATGTTTAAGCTTTCAAAACAGTTGTTAATTTAATCCCCTTTGCCATTGTGAGGCAGCTCGACCACTCTCGGCGCAGCAGTCTTTTTATTTCTTCCATTAACCCACACAGTTTGTTATAGTTTTTTTTTCGGTAAACACCCTGGCAATATGGAATAAACTACCCCAGAATATAAAAATCCTGCAAATGTTTGCTTTGATTAAGAGTATTTTCAGAAAAGCTTCATAGGAATTCTGGGTGCCGAAACTGTTGAATCTGTCTTCGACGGCTCGATGGAGGGCGTGGCATCTGAATCCGATCCCAGGTCTTACCTTGAGGGCGATAGCGCTGTCTCTGCAGCCCTCCATCGGTGACTTCTTCGGCATACAGGGAGCAACCGTCCGCGGATGCACTCTTGCCTGGAGCAGAATGTCAGTTCCTTAAAAAAAGGCAGAGAGACTGTAAAAACACTGTACTTCTGCTAACCCGTTCCGTTCAGAATCGCTATCATCCAACGGACAGCAGTTTATTCTCCAGCATACCAGTAAGTTAGGAAAATCTTTTATGACTATATTGATGTGAGAGTTTTTCACTGTTAGCCTGGTCCCCACTGTATATTTCTTTTGATATCGCCTAAAAGCCGCCGTAAATCTAATTATTTTTTATTTAATTGTCCGCCTAGAGCCAGCGCAAATAAATATATATTTTGACGCGTCATTCTATTAAATGTATTTTAACCGTAATAATTTACTCAAAGAGTACACTCGTCGAACTTATTTCCGGAGAAGGATCAGCTGGGGTGCGATTTTACGAATGTACACAGCATTAGAAATCCATTTTAAAATCTGGTATGTGATAAAATCACAAAAAGCGGCTATCTCAGGAATCTGAACAGACGCTACCGTATGTGCCTCGGAAGTAGCTTCTGACGATTACTGCGCTTTGAGGAAAGACTGTTGACCCCATGATATTTTCAAATTAACTTTGCTCAAGGAGGTTGTATTCGTTATCTAAAATTCACACCAAAATCTCATTTTACTTGGTCACCAAAATTCACAACTCATTTTTTATTTTATTTATTAATTGCCAGTTTACAGGCAAGGTCAAAAATATATATATACAGTAGAGGGTCAAGCTGACAGTGAAAAAAACTCCTGATCGTTGTTTCAGGTGTTTTCAGGAGAAAAAACTGCAGCTTATTGAGTAATTAAAGTTCTGGACAGGGACGCGTTAACACAGGTGCCCGGTGAAGAACCTCTCCATTTAGTGTTACGGATCCGGTATTCTGCACCAGCAGGTATGTCGGCGAGCGGCTGTTCGCTGTCGACTGAGAAATAAGCCGATTGAGGTCTGAAGAGCCAGTAATATTGCCCTCAGCATGAAGAGCGGCACAGGATTCAGAGTCCGTGAACGCCATCAGAACCGAAGAGAGCTTCAACAGAGTCAGCACCCAAAAGTTTTGGAAGGTGTCCTGAATGTAGAAAACTAGTGACAGTTCGTGCAAACAAGGGATAGCTTTGCTGAATTTTGATACTTCTAGGTAGCTTATTCCAGATTGCTATAGCGTTTACCGAAAAAAACTGTCGGTATCTAACTGTGCGTGCCAAAGGAAGAAATAAAAATACATCTCGATGACTGGTGCGCCGAGAGTGGTCGAGGTGCCTCAGAGATGTAAGGGGGTTAAATGTACGACTGTTTAGTAGTTTAAACAGTAAAAATAGTCCCTTCTGTAATCTGCGAAGCCACAGCGGGTCAAGGCTTGTAAGCTCACAGCGTTGGTGATAGGACAGGTTTCGGTGATCTGAATAGAAAACTCTTTTTGTAAAGAAGTGTTGGACTGATTCTATCTTCTTTCGTTCACTAGCGTGCAGGAGACTAAATAGAAACGAGCAGTATTCCAGACTTGGCCTGACATACATTTTATGGAGGCTGATTCTAATTTTGACGGTTTTAAAATTTCTGAGAATAAACCCAGTAGTTTGGCGTGCTTTCGAGACAAGCAGGGCGCAGTGCTCTGACAGATTAAGACTACTAGAGTATGATATGCCCAGATCCTTTATAACTCCGGGCACGTTTAGATCGTGATCGTCTATGCTTAGGTAGGGCTGATGGTTGTCGCCAATAACCATAACGGAGCAATTTTGCCAAGAAAGTGAGAGACGCCATGTGCGACACCACTGAGCGAAGGCCTGAAGATCCGTTTTTAAGAGCTCAAGCACGATGTTGCGATCAACCGGTTTATATCGATAGGCAACTTTTAAATCTTCAAAGTACATAAAAGGCCTACCATACTGAAAACAATCTGGAACATCGTTGACAAAGAGGCAAAATAGAAGTGGGCCGAGCACACTGCCCTGAATAACTCCGCTCCTCACATGCGTGGGGTTGGAGATAACATCAGAAATTTAACCCGTTGTGCGCGAGCATTCAAATAGGAAAATATTAAGTTCAGAGGCTTGTTATATATGCCGAAGGAGGCAAGTTTCAGCAGTAGGAGATCATGGTCAACACGATCAAAAGCCTTAGTGAAATCGAAGTAAACGGTGTAAATTGCAAAACCGCTGTCTCTAGATTGTAGCACATGATCAAAGAAAGAGAGCTGGCAAGGGTCACAAGACCTTTTTTCGAGAAAACCATGCTGAGCCGCATTTAGTAGGTTATTCTTTGTTAGGTGACACATCATCTTGTCTTTGATCAAGGTCTCGAAGATCTTCGAGACTGCTGGTAGTGTATTTATTGGTCTAAAGTCGTCAAATGACGTAGGTCGGCCGTGTTTCGGAATAGGCATTATGTGCGATTCCTTCCATAAAATAGGGAAAGTTGCACTTTCAAGAGCAAGATTAAATATCTTATACAGAAGGGACGGAAAAATATCGTTTGCATCCGCGTTTAGAACGCTGACCAAGACGCCATCTGGTCCTGGACTGTAAGATTGACGAAAACGCCAAATGGCTACGGTCACGTCCCAGATGGTAAAATTTATGGTTTCGAGGACGTTACCGGTACAAACCCGGATGTTAGGAAGGGGGCGACGGTATGTTCGCTAAACGTTCTAGACAAGAAAGCATTGAAGCTATCAGCAGTCAACTTAGCGTCAGCTATTGGGTTTCCTAAAGCATCTCGAAGTACGGGGTGCTGCGTTTTTCTCTGCATTTTTACTGTGCGCGAAAAGAGCTTCGCAAAATTTAACGAAGGGTTTTCGGCAAAGGTAACCTCATCGGCTTGTCGTTTTTCGTCAGACAGCCTCTTAGCCTCTCCAAAGATTTTCTGGATCAAGTGCAGGATGGTGGTGTCGTTTTGTAGATGAAAATGACGGGAGAGTCTGCGCAGTCTATGGCGGAATGATAAAAGGGAGGTAGACTTCATCCTTGACATTAATTATTTTTTTACGGGGAACAAAACAAGAAATGAGTGGACCTAGAACTTTGTAAAAAGTATCAGTACAAACATTCACATCCGAACATACAAAGAAGTTAGTCCAGTCGTGGGAATTTAGGTGTGTTAGCAATTCCCTCATATTTGCTGATCTGAAATCACGGAAAAAGCTATATTTTTTTGGAAAACGTTTCAGCAGCCTCTAGTTCTAGTGTAGAAAGAACTATAGTACGATCAGAATTCCCAAGTGGATCTAAAGGTGACACTGACGATGGCTGACAACCTCTACAAAAAATAAGATCAAGTATGTTTGATCCTCGGGTGGGAAAATCAACTACCTGGTCCCACATGCCTATATCTATGGCCTCAAGTAGGTCTTCGAACTTTGCCAGCACCAACCATACCTGACTCAAATGACCAGTCGCGGATACATTTGGTTCAGATATGCCTATGGCGTGGCATTGAACACAGCATCTTCATTTGGCCACGAGACCAGCAAAATGTGCAAGCGTGCTTCATTTCTTTCGCTCGGTTGGTCTCGATACGTAGCCGCCACGCCTCAACGAAGGTAATCAGGTGATAATTTGCCAGTGTTAGTGCACAAGCGGAAACCCAACGTAGAACCTGTCGTATAGCGCCGCATGGTGAAGTGAGTAGCTAATAGTGAGAAAGAACGACTTATTGAGTATTGGCAATGGGATTTACATCACTTCCTCAACCAGAATGGCATCACTCCTTCCAGCCACTGTCGCTTTCTGCATAGGTAGAAAACTTTGCTAAGACACACGTAATGCAGGTTAATCCCTAATTCTGCGTAATACATGATATCAATGCGTGCTTTAATAGCAATCAAAGAATGCATGAGGCAAATAACACGCTTTCTATGTACAGAAATGTTATCAGTTTAATTGGACAGACGAAGGTTTCAGGGGGGACCCCTGGAATCCAAATGCATATGGATGATATTTCAAAGAAATATTTTGTACCTGATAGACTTCGCACCAGCGTTTCGATATCTTTCGCAATCGGTCCTTTGACTCATGGAAACAATTAATCGCTGTTCGTCACACTACTTCAACATCTCAGTTACGGAAAGGGAAATTTTGACTCATGGAATCTCTGCGTGTCAAGAAAGAGAAACTGGACCTAAGTTTGAGGCTTGCAAATGTGCAGACAACGAAAGACCACTTTTCTTTTGGTACGCCTGCCCAGCAGATGTTACATCAAAGCGGTGGACCCATTAGGACGGTTAGAATATTTCTGAGGAAAAAGGAATCAATTATCTCGCCTTCCACGGTCATATGTTTGCTCTAAAAGCGGTCAAATAAATATACATCTACTGCCTCATCTGCGAACGCTTTCTCCGTACTTAACCAACGAAGAATGTCTACATAGGCTTCTACGGTGCCCAACGGCAAATTTAGGGGTGAGGGTCTGACACTGCAAACGGTAGTGTTCCTCTCCAATGTACTGACAACGTTCATCGGTAGCACCTGCATTTGCTGCATATTGATTTCGATGGCAAGAAATTGCTCGGCCGCGTAGTTATCTCTTTGCCTAAGAAATTATTAAAGAGATCTTTAAGAGCATTACTCGAGGGACGTCAATTCCATCCATAGAACTTTCTTTGTTTTTGATTCGCGCAGGCTACTAGCCGGAATGTATTTCAGTTTGCCAACACAATCCTCCATCATGTTTTCCAACGGATTCGGCTCGCCAAAACCGCAGAACACTCCAAAACTAAGGTTTACTCCAAAAACTGAATGAGTAACATGAGCAAAGATTTGCACGATCATTGAACTGGCATTTTAAAATTTTCAGTCAATCATCGTGTAGTTGAACGCGCAGTTCTGGAACATTCGTTGCTGGACGACCATGCATTTCGTCAAGCCGACCACGTTCAAGGCTCAAGCGGACGTGGACGCTCATGTTCAGGGGATCGCTGCTACAAGTTTAAGGATTTTTCCATAGCGTCCTTGGGTAACAATTTATTGTAAAACCACAGCACCAGAAAAACCCTACGTTGTGGATAAAGACAATTATGCCTTCAAGCTCCACAAATTCTGTCATGACAAAATTTTACATGTTTTCGGAGATCAGAAACATTTTGCCACCCCATCGTAGAGTTGTCGATAAATCAATATTTTGAGAATGAAATGATTCTTTTTTAAATTTGCCGAGTTAATCCATGGAACATGATAATTTTGCAGTTTTCACTTAGAAAATATCCGTTGATTAACGCTCACCGATCGCTAACGGGACTCACTTGTCCCGTTCTGCCATGAGGCTCACTCAGAAACCCCGCCAGCAGCCACACAGCAGCTACTAGTTTAGGAAGTTGAATACTGCCGACAAGATAACCGTTTTATTGCATCATCCCGTAAGTAAATTAGCCCCAACAGATCTCTCAGTCATCGCAGGCACATAGAGTCGAACAGACGCAAAAAATTCAAATCCTGTTAAATACAGCCTCACAATTTAAGTAACGAAAGTTTCCTGAAAGAAATGGCAGAAATGTAAGCAGATATGACTGTCAACAAATAGGCCGTGGAGGCCTCTATTTTCCATGTACTTATGATAGCGGTTGAACGATACAGTACACTTATTCAGTAAATGCGCATAAATACGAACGAAACATTGCCGAGATAAGGAATGCGTGCACGACCCTCGGTGTGTAGGTTACTGGAAGCATTTTTAGGCACAAGAAGATTAAAAACCCTTTAAACAGTCGATTCAATAAACTCTTACTGAGTGCATAAACAGAGTGGGTGAAATGAATGTATAAATTGTTTCTTTGCTTATTTTCTTCAGGTACACCCAGTTATTTGCATTTGCCGTCGACCACTATCTAAAACCAGACTGTGAAACGCGATACCTTTCTTCTAACGGAACCTCGACGAAAATTTATAAACAAGCAGGTTTCCATTGTGTGCGAATTTTACTATTGGCTGTTTCGGTCTTATCCGATTATCATTTGCTGCCGATGACAGTAAAAAAGTTCCTCTGTCCGACCATAACATTCGGAACATCGAGCATTCGAGAGGAGAGAACTTTGATTGATTTGTGAATTACTCACCAATGGGATCTAACAGTCATACCTTAATGCTCGTAAATACCCTAAGAGCATGGAAACGTTGAGAGCTAAGCATATACACTGAGCTTTACAAGTACATGGTGTCATGCAAACTTGATATTATACGCAAACAAGTCGTGCAGATCGACTAGTTAGTGATGAAGCACGTTGGGTTCGTTCCTGTAGAGAACTATTAAGCTTAATTGTCCAGTCGAAAAATAAACAGCTGTTTAACGTGGAAAAAGTTGGCGCTTAAAAACAACTACAGTTTCAAAAAATAATTAGAACTAATGAACATTATGTAGAGTGCAAATGTCAATGCGATAACTGTTAACGTGTAGTATATGGTCTCCGAATGAACAATGGGCAGAGATCTCTGGAACATTCCAATGTCCAATATGGGTACATACCTTATAAAAAAAGGAACAGTTATCCGATTCGACTGCTGAAGTTGAAAAATCAGCCACCAGAAACCCATGTACATATGAAAGCCTAAGTCTTCAGTCATTTCTTCGAATCGGTTTTCACGAATGAAGCGAATTCTTCTTCACATTCGAACCAGAACAAAAAAACAACATTCGCATCAATTACACTGTTCAATAATATTGAATTCTCTCCTACTATGATTAAGACAGAATTACTCCAATGAAAGTTTGCCAAGTCACCTGGTCCAAAATGAATACATCATTGCTTTGGGAACTGGGCGACGAACTATTCGCACAAGTGTGATTTGTCAGATAAATTGAAAGCTGTTTCTAGATCACCTATCTACAGAGAATTTAGAATTTATTTTTAGAATTTATATTTGGTAAGCACCGGCAAGGCTTTGTCTAAGCAAACATTAGAAACGAAATAAAGTTATGACAATGGGTGCAGATAAAATGAACAAATTTGTAATGTATTAATACATAACTTGTCTTGTTATGTCAACAGTAAGCGATGTTTTAAAAGTAATGGTGAACTATAGAAAAAATTGGCAGTGAAAAAAAACTCCTACCATAAAAATGGAGGCAGATTTCAATAGGCCTTCATTTTGAATAGAAGGTAGGAGAAAAAAACTGCTTAGGAAAAAATGGTCAAGTGGTAGAGTAGGGTAATACTGTAGATGCATTTCAGAATGAGATAATGAAACGTCGAGGTGATTCGTTCTTGATCACTTAGGCGTATGAAACAAAATCTCACGAAAATGCGTCAATGAACTAAAGTCCTTAGCATCTTAGAATCCAGATTTGAATTCTGATGATGGTTAGTATCCAAAGAAACGGTAGCATTTTAGACTGTGGACCACCGAATGTGTAAGTCCGAATGACGTCATCGTTTGGATGACTGGCGATATAAGGAGACATCATAGTTCATGGGCGATTCGAGGTAGTGAAAATATAGTTTTAAGAGGGTCACTTAAATTCCCGATGGTCCTTTCTCCAATGTGGTGTTGGCAAAGTTATGCCCCATGGATCCAATCCACATTTTTTTGCATTATGTGCTGCCCAGCATGGATCTAATCAAGAATGCTCATGTCTAACTAACGTTCTTTAGTAATGGCATTCAGTGGATGCGATTTTACTTCATTTAACGAAAGTATTTTGTAGCGATCAATAGCCTCGACATTTTTAGAAAAAAAAACCCTGGAACTCCGCTCCAGGCTTACCTACCCTTGTACATAGTGCGCTTCATGACAATCTTATAAAGGTCATCCTTTCCTACGACTTGAATCAATCCCCATTATCCGTTTATTCTAGAACTGATCCCGTTGTTTGGCGGCAAAATGTCATATCGACTTAATCGGTTCAGGTTTTTAAATAAATTGAGGTCATTTGCGTCTACGCGTGCTACCGTCTGGTAGGGTACAGACGCATAAATATAAGACAACATAACTTCATTTCAGCGTGATATCAGTTAATGAATGGCTTCACTGCAATAAAATCGATCAACGCATAATTAAATATCAAGGTATACATGAGGCTGTTTTTCCAGAAATAAGCGAATCCTTCGAAACAATTAACAATCGAAACCTTTGCGAGAAGGTTTACGGGTGTAGTCTGTCCAATAATGTACTCAACGTAACTAAATGTGTCTATATTAAACAACATTCCGTGTGCGCTTTCAATTGTCTACATCTATCAATGTATCTAGCACCAATTCTCAAGCGTCCATGCTGGAGTTATCGCTCTTTCTCTGTACATCCAATATTTGCTTATTATTTATAGGAAGTTCACGAGACCCAAGTATTTGGAGATATAAATGAAAGATGTGCCACATGAGTGACTTTCCTTCTATACCAGACGATCTAATTTATTTGAGTGGACAGACTAGTGGAATTTTGAGTCAAAGCCCAGAAATATTATTTCTTCCAAACGAACGCAAAGTAATGCATAGAAATGCGTCCATACACATATATAGACATACACATTACCTTGTCATCCAAAATGTTTGCCAGTATACCAATTATATGTTTTCCTCTGACACCCATCAACTGTTAGATATTGCTACCGAAGAACGAAGGTAGCTTTTTAACTCCTGGACATTTAAGTCACATTATGGCTCAAAACGTAAGTACGTATTTAGCCAGTTATGTTCCTCCGCAACTCAGCGGTACTTGAAAAATGTTGACATCCATGCCTCGAGGCATGGATGCCTGTACATATGTTATTTAATTATTTTTTATTATAAAATACTTTGCTAATTTCATCTGCACATTTACTATGTCATGCGTGAGTGGATACATCACAGGATTGGCTTGAATCGATAAAAAACGGAAGCCATCTTAATTGTAAACAATTGGGTCGTTAATAGAACAATAATTAGGGGTTCATAAGTAGTGGTCGATTATGATGGGGAAGGCTATGTGCCGTACACGTACGGCATAAAGGAAAGGGGAGCTGCTATTGCGAGAAAAGAGTGGGGCCCTGCTGCACAAATGTTTCCAGTGAGGGGGCCAGAGGGGGCCACACCGTCGACTTTGCCCCGCCATTTAGCCCCACCTAGCCCCTTTATAGCCCCGCCTGGCCCCCTGGGCCAGAGGGGGCTAGGCGGGGCTGGTGATGGTAGCGTCACTCGTGAAAGTGGATTTTATAATTTTTCAGAAATAGGTACCTTAATTTTTTCCAATTGATTGGTTGATTGAGCCGTATTGGCTTGCTTATTTTTTCTGTCCTGATTCCCTATTTATTCCTAAAGCCTAATTTTTGCTTCCCAGATTTCCTATTTGACCACTGCCGGTTGTCATTATGTCGAATGCTCATTCCATATTTCAGCTGTAATAGTAAGTTCTTCATTAGAATCAAAGATTCTGACATAAATTGGGTTAAACAGAATGTCATTTATGTGCAAACCGTAGGCCTTTTTCAGAGCACGGGTTCAGTTTCATAAAAGGTTCTTGACGAAAGTTAACGAATTTTTTAGTATTCCGTGGGCAGAGATTCGTGTTTAAGGGAACAAACCCCATTCCTCAGATCTTGTAAATTCCGATACCAATCGTTACAGTTTACGTGTTTGTGGGTCAAAAATCTCTTATAATTTGCGTGTATGGGTGTAGGAATCCGTACTACGTTTTCCTACGCACTTAAACGGCGCGGCTTTTCCGAACATTAAAATGGCCGATTACGTTATTGACGCTGTGCATGAGGGTGATCAGGATGAGTTTGTAGAAGAGGCTTCCAAGGAGGAATCCATCAATTCGGACACGTTTGAAGCTGTATGTTTTAATTTTTTCCTGATTTTCCGTTAGGATATTGAGGCAATGAAAGAACGATTGAAAGAAATGGAGGCGGACGCCAACAAGCTCCACAACATAAGTAGCAATGTTGAAAGATCCTCAGCGAGTGCGCTTCCGTTACGTATATTATCTTTTTTAGAATCGAATGTTTCAGTTGTATCGGAGGAAGAAAAAGCGGAGGTTGACTTACGCTCCATTTATGTCGGCAATGTAAGGGCACATTCTTCTCCACTCATCTTTAAAGGTGGACTATGGTTCGACGGCAGAAGAACTCGAGGCTCATTTTCGTTGTTGTGGAGCCATAAATCGTGTCACCATCTTATGCGACCGTTACACAGGCCACCCCAAGGGATTTGCATATATCGAGTTCGAGAGTGAAGACGCAATAGAAGCAGCTGTTGCACTTGACGACTCTAATTTCGCGGTAGACCCCTGAAGGTCATGCCGAAGAGGACTAACCTGCCTGGTTTGTCAAATTCTAGTCGGTTCAGGGGCCGTATGCGTCGTCGTTTTAACCCGTACGGTATCAGAGCAGGGTACGGATTCATTCGCCCAAGGACTTCCCGCTTCAGGTGTGGGTCGTTCATTGCGTGCTCTTATTTTTCTTTGTTGCACTTTTCACATTGCGTTTTTTAAATATTGTAGGAGACGTCGTATTTATATCAGTGCACCGTATTGATTGGGCGAATGAAAAAGGAAAAAAAAGTACAAATGCCCAAGTGATTTATTTGAGTTTTCCCGACTTCCTAACAGCCCTCTCTTCCAACTGTTTTAGCTGCATTTGTCTTCTGCCTGGGAGAAACTCTGCTCACATGCTGCCTCCTAGTCAAATGTTAATGTGCCCTGAGGGTTTTTCACGCTGTATTGCACGCTGTTGGCCTCTTACTAAGTTTACCTGCCCCTTCCACACTTGGGTCCCCTCTCCATGTACCATATTGTCCCATAACCCATTTAATACAAACCTTTGTTACCATGCTTGCGTGTCCTGTCTTTTGTTCAGGTTTTTTGGGGTCGCCTCCGACAACTTAAGTACTTCGTTTATATCCGATTGTCTACGTGCCTCTAAGGATTTTAGTACTGTAGTCGGACATACTTTAATGGGGTTTCTTGGGAATTGTGCATACGGGTGGGTTCCCAACAGCTGTTCGGGTTGTTTGAGGTTGTCTCCTGTAGTGCTTCGGCTAAGGACCCTACCCATAAGGCATCGGAGGCAAGCCAACTTATTGTATAGCGGTTCATGGTCACAGTGTCGTCTGCGGTTTTTATTAGGTTTTTTAGCGTGCCAGACCTCAGCCCGTCGCACCCGGGTAGCACTGCCGTTGCTGGTCCGCAGCTGCTCATTTGCCTGACCCAAAAGTGCTTATTTCGCAGCTAGCCTTCGACGAATGCCGTTCCTTGCCGTCACCTGTGGACGCACCAGTTATCCAGCAACTAGGCTATTGGGCAACCAATCTTCGAACTCGCTGCGTAACCGTCGTCAGGATATCCGAGGCCATCCAAGAACTACGACTGAGGTTTTTGATCACGTTCTTCGTCGCCCGCCTCGCGAGCTCCGTGTTACTGCCCCCGCTACAAAATTGGAGGCGTTGACGAGGGGGTTAGCTCAACACTTGGCTGTGCACAGTTCGTCAAGACATGTAAGTGGTTCTTTGACCTTCGGTGTCCGGCCTCTGTCGTTGGCGAAGAAAATGCATTGAGTTGTCCAGTTCTGCTGCCACAGATCGCCTCACGTGGAGAGGAACAACCCGTGACATCGTAGAAGCCGGTCAGGTCAGGCATGATCGCAGCCATACCAAGTATAAGTAAGTGCCTCGAAGGCGTTACTCGCTCATTAATAGTATCAATTAAACGATTATACTATTTCGTTCCGTGGCGTTTGTGCTCATAAGTGGTCACTCATTAAATTTTGTGTTACCAGTGTTATTTTATTTTTCGAAAGAGACCGCTTAGTGTCAGTAATTAACTACGCAGTTCACTGACATGTTGTAGCGGTTGAGGGTGTCGTGGAATGAGTACGCTCGGCCATAAAAATTGGTTCAAATGTTATTTTCACCTAAACTATGTTGTATATAACCGTTAAGCATATAAACCAGCGCCATACGAATGTACTCGAGCGATTATACGGGTGTGCATTTCGTAGTAGTATTGTCGTAGTAGTAGTAGTAGTAAAGTTGTAGTAGGAGTAGTAGTAGTGAGAGAGATTAAACGTTATATGGACACAGCACTGGGTCATTGAGCACATTTTAGGCACAAGGGAGATTCGTCCGGAGGGTGGTTCCTGTAAATCGGTGAAGTGAACGGTGGAACATATAACACTTTCGGTAACTACGCAGTAGGGCCGTAGGACACTTCTGGAGGTAGTTTAAGCTTCGTTGCAGTCGCATAACTAGGCTCTGCGTTGGTGAAGAGGGAAGCGCTCTCACGTTGGATTTCTGTCATTCATTTGACAAGGTCAGCTTGCATGCATACTTAACATCAAATATTCTGGCAGAGATCGAGATATTTTGGCGGCACTGGACACTGTGACACAAGCCGGCTTTCTTGACTGTGGAACAGGTATATCATGGAAGTTGGGTTCCCCATGTCTAAATTTAGAACACAACGGTTTTTCTAAACCAACTGTGGATCAAAATACTGCTTAAAATGTTAGAAAAGCTTTGTATAACTGATGCATAAGTTGGGGTTTGTTGTCGAATAGTAGCAAGACAGTAATGGGGAGGGGGTATGGCTTTTGAGCCATACATCAGCAACAAAAATAAGTCGAAATTCGATAAGACTATTTGCACCTTAAGGTAGCCTAATTCTCTTAATACAATAGTTTCATTACTCTGGCATACCGACATCAAAAAGGGTCTGCCACTGGCAGCACTACTACGTCACACCAACATGGAGTCTTTCCTTGTTGGAGAGCAACAGCTCACGCTGGCGATGCCACTGTCCAGCCTCTTACCAGAGCAGTATAAATATTAGAGCTAGCTCCCCTGCAAAGTTGTACAATTACATCGGATCCATCCGAACGCGTCAGTCCTGGCGGCCAAAAACGCCTGGAGGACTGGTGACTGGAGAGACGACAGATCCCTCTCTACTTTGTCTCTCGCAGTTTGTGTTTTCAGGCGAAGCCGTGCGTGCGTGCGCCTGGATTTTGTATGGTTGCGCTAATAAACGAAGAGTGAAATAGTAATTAATGTCGCGGCGTCAGTGAACCGAAGGCATGCAAACGGTGATGGACAGTCGTATTAGGCGGACAGAATGCTTGATGGATAAGCAACCGCTCTGAAGATCGAGAGAGTTGATGACCACAGGACTTCGCGCAAAAGTTGATGTTTGCGGGCAGTGGTTATCGACATATAAAGTTCAAAATGTAACACTGTTATGTTGGAAAGCCAGCTCCTACATTTTGAAGTTCGGCTTCGACAATCTGTGCTCGAGAGGTTGGTACTCGGCCACGTCAAACGTGGACTACTTACTTGGACAAATATGAGCACTTGAGCTATATGGTTTTCTTCCAAATCTTCTAATCTCACACTTATCGCTCTGGTAGTTTGCTGATAACTTCGAATCCTACGTCCTGTGAGATTGAGCCGAAGAGTTCGATATGCTAGACAACAGTTTGCAGCCCTTATTTTCTCCAATAGATACACCTCAAAGCTATAAATCGCATCGGAGACGGGCGTAAGACATTGGCGTGCTAAATTTTGTTTCGATACGTGATACGACGATAATAGTTGTCGCAGAGCATCGGCTTCTGCTGACGCTGTTGATGCTCTGTAGATCACAGCCATAACCATGGTTTTTGTACGCTGGAAAGCCGTTCTATCTAGATCGGCCAGTTTCTCTCATAGAGTTGAGACACTGACAAAGTCAGCTCCTCATCGTATAGGTTTACGCATTCTCCATTAAACCAGCTTTGTTCTATGGGCCGTTATTTTTTGTTCGACCCAGGTTTGAAACCTTCTCCTCCCGTGTATTTTAGTGAGCCAACTGTAGTTGGCATTGTCTAAGCTTATTCCTTGGTGGTACCACCAAGGACGCAAACTCTTGCCTTTGAGAGGAGGTAGACGAGATCGCTGGGGCAAGAACTTTATTCGCCCGAGGTTTAGGATCCCTGCTCGAACCCACCTTCAGAGACTGCATCAAGTAGGGTAATTCATACACAGAGCGTAGCAGCATTTATGGAATGCATTCGCTAAGCTACTGCATACGTAGTGCGCTTAACGGCTCTCCTTCCTTGAGGATGATTACCCTCTGGTGCGTTAATTGCTTGATGGCTGGCATGCGGGTCGTTATCCTTGAAAATTTCCTCACCCACATTGGAGGTTAACGTGATGATAGCTCGGCCACCCGACTCACTGGCATTGGCGTTGGAAAATATGTTCGCCTGCGCGCTCCCTGAGTATCTGATAGCTTCTGCCAAGCTGAGTCTCAGCACCGAAGATGTACTTGTTAATAGATTCGGGGCCTGTAAACCATCCTGAGCGGAACATACGACTCACGCGATTGTCTCTTCTCTTGAGAATTTCGGCATTATCGAACTTGAATGTGTGGCCGAGTCTAGTCGAGTGAACCGCGACTTGATAATTGGCGTCATTTCTCCGACGTAGTTATATTGTCCGCAGTTGTACCAGATCCGATAAACGACTCCGGATGTTTCTTGCAGTGACAGTGGGTCCTTGGGTCTCATTAATGAACGCCTACTGGTTGCCTCCGGTTTGCGTGCGATTCCAGCTCCAAGTGGTGCGAGAAGGCAGCTGACGGCCTCTGAGACGTGTTTGGCGTATAAAATCGCTCGCCAAAATTTGGGGTCGGTGTGATCTTGCCGCTCGTTTCATTTGCAAATGCACCGGTTGACGAAGTTGCGCAGGTAGAAATTTTATCTGAACACTCGCCGAAGATATTACAGTTCGACAACCTTGTCTTCCTGTTCAAAGTCCTTGTCCCAACGATCGCATCTACTACTTCGTTGTATCCTTGGACTATTGTCAGAGCGCAACTTATTTTAAGCGGCGATCATCCCTTATTTTAGTGACCGAGCATGTGTCGATTCCCAACAAGAACTGTCTTAGTTGGACAAACTGAATTTCCGCCATGGAAGGCAAACCCTTGAAACGACGTAGAGCATAATATTCCCATCTCGTTCGACCATGGTCCTTAGTATAAGAGGCTTATGGTCCCATAATACTCCCCTTGTGTCCAGTATATCCATCGATATTTTTTTCAAAGAATTACTGGTACTCCTCACGCCCCGAAATTCGGGGTTTAGTTTCCTGGTCAGTACATACCCAAGCTATCTTTAAAACCCTCTTAGCGTTTTGCATTTTGCAGGTTCAACTAAATATCAAAATTTTTCATGCAGAACAAACGATCTTAAGTGCACAGGTTCTTTGTGCAACGGAAAGAAGGAAACTCGCACAAAAAGAACATTTTACTGTGAGACGGATTGAAACAGCTGATTCTCGAGGTCTTCTAACTTAGTCTGTTTCTTGGCCGAATGCGAAGTGAAGAAAATGAAGGCCGTTACGCTGTCGAGGTGTAGTAATTATGGCTTTCGAAGCATGCTGTCAACATAAAGTTAGGCCAACCTGCAGAACTCTTCAGTGCATGTTGTAGGTTCGATTAGACCATGGACTTAATTCCTCTCTTTATCTAAGCTGTCACAACGTGTCCAGGTCCGTTAAAACTGTGCCCGTATATGATTTTAATGCTACATACACTGGCTACTGTAATTTAAACAAAGTAGCAATGTTACCTTTGAGCATCTGGGAACACGTGAATTCTTGCCTTCCCATCTTGTTGGCTCAAAAGTTTCCAACCAAGATTCGCTCCTGATCCTCGTTATGATCCTTAATTTAAAAGTGGCATTCCACCTGATCTGACTGCCGGCTTTTGAAAGTTCAAGGCACGACCTGATAGAGTATTTCTAGTCATTTTTATGATAAACAGTTTATTACTTTCACGGTGTTGCAGTTCATTGCCATATTTTTATTCATAGACAGACGGGCAGTGACGCGGTACTTTTGAGGGGGATTCCATAAGAGTATTTTTCGAACGAAAGCAAATTTTTCTCGAAAGACGGTATCGTGGACTGAAATGAAACAACTTGCTCTTAGCAGTTTATTAAGCTTTGACTCCGAGTATTCTCTATAAAATTTGCTCTTTTATACCCTTTAAAGACAAACCTGAAAATTCAAATCAATGCTTTGCATTGAGGCCACTTAGGAGCAAATCAATTCCATATGATTTAGCGACAGTACGATCGTCGATGCCGGCTATGTTCACAATGTGTCCCGCAGCATGGCGGACGCAGGGATGATGAGGTGTGCGTGAATTCGTATAGGGCTATAAAAAACTTGCGTTGTTTTATCTTTTTCGTCACCCACCAGGGTCCGGTGTCGTGACAGAGTCAAAAAGACCAGAGGCGGGCTCGGGCACAGTGGCCGAGTCAGATTTATAGTCTGTGTACACACTGCCACACACGCACAATGGATCAGGATTTCATAAAAAGCCAATACAGGTGCGTCTCGGTCCCCAACTGACTGGGAGTGCCATAGAGGCCACATTAAGAGGAAACGATTACAGCCTGAATCTCCGTCCTAAGAGGGGAATCGAGTTATCACATCAGTTGGCAGCCCTGCAAGCTGCAGCTTTTAAAGGATCCCGATGGTTCCTCCAGATCTCACTCGACAAGATGACGGATCGCTCAACTCAAACGGTCCATTATAAGCTGACTTCAGGTCTTCCCTGTTTGGCTGCCTGACGATGACTTAGAGGTTGAAAATAGCCGTTTCTATCTTGTCCGACTTCGTGGGTGAACCGCCCAGCTATGGTATAATCGCTGCTGTAAGCATATATATTAGCGTCTCCGACCGGGAAGAACGGAATAAGCCTGTAGGGCTAGTTAAAATAGCACAATAGCTACCATGGCGGTCATTTACAGTACATTTGCTTTCATTGACTAGCTATAGACAGAATATCACAGTGCTGATCATTAGTTTTGGACGATGGCAACCGCCAGGTCACAAGACTGCGCTTCATCTGACAGACTGCTAAGCTCAGACCTCAACCGAACAAGATGCAAAATGTCAGGTTTACTCGGCCTGGGCCTACGACGGGCTGACGCCTGCACGTAAGTTGGAAATGATCGATCTTGTCCGTCTCTTGCTTGTCGGTACTAATTCCTGCTCATTGCCGAATTGTCGTTAAACAAATGGCAAGTCCATATTCCATCATCCAATGAAACCCGAACAGCAAGCTAAAATTTTCAGCTAACCTCTCGCCTACCCGCAGATAGAGGGGTAAAACATATTGATATTATCAGTTCCAAGCATATATGAGGGAACAGATGTTAGGAACCCAGAAGCGGAGGTTTGAAACTTGCTTTTTCCAGACCCGGACGTTGGGAAGATCTGGATAAGGACGGTTCACTAAAAGGAAACCCTCTGTTGTTGCAGGGGCTTATTTAAAATGGAGAATGCGAACCGGTGACAGCAGATTAAACACACTGCATGTACATGACTTGGGAGCCGTACAAAACAACGATCTTTATTGATGCTCCTTCGTTTGTGGTTTGCAGAGAACAGTATTTGGTTTGGAGCAAATCGAATATTTGAAACCTATAAGGGCACTGTTATTTGGGCTGATGGCAGTTCTTTCGTTTGGTTCACAATGCATATTATCCTGCCTTGCAAATCCTAGAGTCTCTGTCCGAGGCAATCCTGCAACAATTATTAGCTGGGAATTCCCCAACGTAAGCAACTTGGCGTCACTATATCTAAGTTTAAAACAGTTTCAACTGCTTATACCTTCAGGTTATAAACCGCACTACCAATTCTGGTTTGAATACACCTTTCCATGGTTGAAGTTGAACCACGATGCACCCATATCCTTTTAGTTAGTAATGTAGGCATATTTTAACAGAGCTGATGAGTAGCTTCGACCAGGATATATTTTCCCAAAGGATGAACGTGGCAGGTTGCCAGTTGGTGAGAATTTTGCAGTTCCGCATCCACTCATGAGGAGATGGAGATGTAATGTTGGAAACTCGGAGTTCACTCGTCTGGCGTTTTGGCTTCACGTATGGACACAGTCCTTGAGGGCAGCAGCTATCCATTGAGAAAATCATAATTGGGTTGGAGCTCGATCACCGGGTCCCGAGTGAAAAAGGCAGTGCCTGCGCTCTCATCAGCTTCGATAGGCCCTTGAACATCCGACTCCACAAGAACAAGTGAACGTGCGCATGCGCGTTTTTAGCCAGGATACGGGAATGTGAACCCCCGCCGTATCGCAGGTGACCTTGCGCCAAATTTCAGGGAGGCTAGGGTTAGAGATAGAACTAGGAGGGTTAGGATTGCGGCTGAAGGTTAATTTGGGGGTTGAAGTACTTAAGCGAGAGGCCATCTGTTGCAGAGGGGCCCCAGTTACAAGTCAGACCGAAGTGTGAAAAGGCGGCTTATCCTTACACGGGGGAGACAGCGGAGCGTTTGGGAAAATTGACTACGAAATATGACCAACGAGGACAAGTTAGATCAAATTATCGCGGACAGCCAGCTCTCTATATACCTGAGTGACGAGAAAGCCAATTTGAAAACAGTCTTCAGCTCCTCGTTTCCTGCAAAGCGTGGGTTCCACAGTTCCCACCACCGGCCCTTCGTAGTCATTCTCTTTGCCCTGTCTGGCACTCTTTCCGAGTCAAACTTCGAGGCTTCCTTCCCACTCAATCTCGTGTGTGCTTGACGAGCACGTCCCGCAACCTGATAGATCATTGTCAGTACTTCTAAGTACTACTACTACTACTACTACTACTACTACTACTACTACTACTACTACTACTACTACTACTACTACTACTACTACTACTACTACTACTACTACTACTACTACTACTACTACTACTACTACTACTACTACTACTACTACTACTACTACTACTACTACTACTACTACTACTACTACTTCTACTACTACTACTACTGCTACTACTACTACTACTACTACTACTTCTATTACTACTACTACTACTACTACTACTACTACTACTACTACTACTACTACTACTACTACTACTAATACTACTACTACTTCTATTACTACTACTACTACTACTACTACTACCACACTTCCTAATACTAATACTCCTACTACTATTCCTACTACTACTACCCCTACTTTTACTACTACTACTACTACTACTACTACTACTACTACTACTACTACTACCCCTACTACTACTACTACTACTACTACTACTACTACTACTACTACTACTACTACTACTACTACTACTACTGCTAATAGCGCTGCGAACTTCCTGAATATTCTCAATAAAACGAGTTTTTTTTCACAGAAGAACTCCTGAATGGGGGATCACTCAGAATCGACTGGGTCCGTCGAATCAAAATCCGAAACTTTCTACTGTCCTCCATACCAGCAAGTCCGATTGTCAGGAACGTCCAATGGACTATACAGCATTGAGCAGATGTGATCAAAACCATATACCGCCTCCAACAGGCATGAGAGTTGACTTTGGGAAAAAGAGATGAGTATTTGTGAGTGACGCTAATAAATCGTGGATCAAACCAGGTATTTTACGTCAACCTGAATCCCGTGATCTTCTTGCAGCAACTTAAGTAATTAGGGAAGATCCTGGCCACTACGAACTTTAGGCCCAGTTCGGTAGAAGGGGAAAAGTTGGACACCAGTTAGAAGGATAGTTTATTCTGCACAGAACTATCTGAGAAGGTATAGTAAGAAGTTTGTTGCCAGACGAGAGCACGTCCAGCGCCACGACTGAAACGTTCCAAGCGTGAGGCCGTGTGGAGTCGTCACAGGGCATACAGCGATATCCTGTGTGACACTTGAAGATGATTGGCCAGCTTAGACAACCGGAATTCGTGAGGAACAGACAGCCACTGATGTGCATATATGCAGCGTCCGAGAATATCAAGGATAGCACACACCATGGAGCATACCTCTAGGACCAACTTCAGGCATATAACGCCAGCGGAATCCTTTAGCACTTCATCAGGCACACATGTATAGCTAGAAGGAGAGAATACGTTTATAACGTAAGGGATCTTTGTTAACAGTCACAAATGGTAGACAATAAAACAGAATTATAAAGATACAAGCGAATACTAGGGACCTGTACAATCGATCCGTTTGGAGCGACAAGTGATTACGAATGATCAGTTAGATACCGGTGGGGAGTGCAGCGCTGTTGGCAACTCCGGGTGAGGGTCGTGAAGATGCTGACGGTCAGGGACCTGCAAGACGGTACGATAGGGATAACGGGGAGAGATGTCAGCAATAGGGAGAGAAGGAACACCGGCCATCTTCACCGAACAACGATTAAACCTTTCCCATTCTGGTTCCACGCGAAAATTGTTCCCAGTATATTCAAACAATTCTGTCGTTTCTGGGGTCCATTAAATATAGTCGAGTGAGGTTCAGAATTTGAACATGCGCGTGCAGTCGGGTCACTACAATTTACGTCCTACCCACATCGAAAGTCAGGGCCTCCTTTAGATAGGCGATGGAGAAGTGCATTTCCATTAATGAGTGAATGTCCATTAATGAGTCAATTATCTCCTTTAACGGCCGCATTCTGATCTGGTTAAGTACCATTTTTGGACCTCCAGCCGAGCGTTAGTATGTAGCGTATTTTGGCACCTAGTTATTTATATTTTTTAAAGCTAAACGAAGAACTTGATCCCTTCTAGAATTCATGATAATGGTAACAACAGTAACTTTTATTTACAATTCTTACTGAAATCGAGATCAGTCACTGACCTATCAGAGAACGAGAAAGAGAGAGAGAGAAATAGATGGAGAGAGAGAGAAAAAAAAGAGGCAGTAAAAACATCCGATAATAAGTCAATTGAATACCTGATTGCAGTATGGACTATTTGAACTCAAAATATTTTTGGATAATATCGGAAGGTATGCACTATTAATGCATTCCTCATCCCTTAACTTATGCCAAAATGATTAAATTCGCTTGGGATAGGAAGGGAATCATATACCGGAGTTCGTATACAGCATTGGACAAAAATAAGTAAGAGAAACCGACATTCATTCAATCATTTCCACCTGACTAACATCGGGGAATAGGACCCCATCACCGGTAATCGAGGGGCCAAATTCAAGCAAGGCAATTCATAGCCCTAACCTAATCTGAAACATAACCCTAACGCTAACCTAGACTCTAATTCTACTTTCCCTGGAAAGTGTCACAAGCACCTTGAAATAGGGGAGCGGTTCATGTTCCCATGTCTTGCCGGAGTATCGTCTTTATCACGGATGACCAGCTTCGGTAAAGGTAACAGTATACGCACAGGTCTTTCCCATCAAGCGGGCCCAAAGAGACGGGATAGGCAGTTGCTTTGGACGTAAGCGGGACCTTAAGTCATCAGTGGTCACATGACACAGATGTTCCATTGAAACATGTTAGAAAGAAGAAGTAGAGGTGATGAGGCCAATCTAATGAGAAACCCTCCCCTGGGTTCAACGAATTATAAAAAGGCTGACATACTTTAAAGGACCATGAATCGTTAGGAGTCTTTTGACTGAAATGGTCCTTCTTCGGGTAAAAGTCAAGGCTGCAAGGACTATACTGTGGTATTTATGGCATCTCACGCGTACAGTATCTGTTCTATCGCATGAAATGTTAACCACAAGTCCAACATATGTTTTTGATTAGAGAGGATTACCAAGATGATGGTTGTCATAGTGATTATCGTGTAGTACGATTCGCAGATATTTCCCTCAGGCCAGGATGCTAGTCTACGACAAGCATTTACCAGGCTATGATGAGTTCACTCGTGCCCATAAATACTGCCGTTTCGGTACAAATTGAATGTAGGCTGCGTCAGCCACTGTGATCAATTCCATCACCACCTGGTTGATTTACTCGGCCAGTCGACTGGAGCATGGAGGGGGAAGCGTGGGTGACGCCAATACTGGGAATTCCATACTCTCGGCAAGTCGGATTATTCCTCAGTATAGTTAATCTAGCGTGCAAATAGGCGTGTCTAGCACTGGCTCCAACTGATGAGATAATACGGTCCTTAACTGGATCAAAGGCTTGGTTAAAATGGCGCCTTCAGAAGGGTACTCACCCATGTGAGCTAGGTGCGTTAGTATTGAACTTGGCACACGTAATGCGGACCAGGTAATATATGTGGTACGCGTATACGTTTTGTAACTTTGTCAGCTATTGCACCCACGTCCAACCCCCAGTGGTATTGCTCTGTTTTGTTATCCAGACAAAATAGATGAGGGAAGAGAGAAACTGAGTGCGGCAGATGCTACGCAAGCTCCGGTGGTGGCATCAAAATAATTGTTTGGAAATGCCCATGCAGAACAGCGTGAACGTTTCTGTACCCGAATGTGTGCACTTCGGCCTTACTATTGACAGTTCGATTCTCACAAATGAGGGCACTCTCATCACCCTCCAAGCCGTCAATAACAACCACCCTTCCACCAATACCACCCTATTCTCATTTTTATCGCACCGTCACATCACACATTAACATTATCGGTCACTTGCACATCCATCGCAGTGAGACCAACGAACCAGAGCTTGGAGGAGCCCCAATCTACACTCGTCACACCTGCTTCATCTACCCAAAATACCCTTAGAATATCCAGACGCCGCATAAGCCTACTTGCGCATGTGCACCTCCATAAAAGTCCTCGGTGAAAAGTTGCAGTCCAGGACACATCAGCATACCCTGTGCTCTCTGACCACACATACATGCCAAGACTACTTATGCACCTGCCGCACAACACGCGCATGCTACCCCCCCCCCACCTATCCCCACGTCTCTCGCCTCCAATATGCATGCGATCCACTTTGCCATCGTCGGTCTGATGATGGAACATGGACGTCTTAAGTAAGTTAGAAACGTAGCATTTAACGTGTCTTGCTAACTGATGCGTGGATCAGGTCGTGTATGGGACACGTAAATGGGCCGCCTAACATTGTCATGCACCGTACGCAATTCCATGCTTAGTTGAATGGCAGGTGCAGGCAGTGAACTGGAGCACGAGAGATAGAGAGAGAGAAAGAGAGAGAGAGAGAGAGAGAGAGGAAAGATTGAAACATCCATCACCAGGGCAAAGCAGCGCAAAAATCACAAATGACAAATCTGACGTGCTTAAATCTAACTTGATGTGTCAAGAGTCTTAGTCTCTCTCTCTCTCTCTCTCTCTCTCTCTCTCTCTCTCTCTCTCTCTCTCTCTCTCTCTCTCTCTCTCTCTCTCTCTCTCTCTCTCTCTCTCTCTCTCTCTCTCTCTCTCTCTCTCTCTCTCTCTCTCTCTCTCTCTCTCTCTCTCTCTCTCTCTCTCTCTCTGATGACGGGTTCGAGTGGGAAGCCAAAACGTCAGGTCAATAGGTTTCTTTTTCCAGCGATTGCATCTTCTGAATTGATTCCCAGGGCTCGTTTCTTTGGGTATTCTGTCTGCTGTTATGTCCACAAAAACAGAATCTTAACCTTCTTAGAGCCAGCTCGAAAGTCAATGTATGAGGTAATTTCATCGGCTCTGTTGCGTGCTCGACGGTATGTTCAAAAACTAAGGCACCTTACTATTTTCGCAATTCATCGGTGCCTGCATAAGGTTTCCTAGAAGGAATTATCGTTCCAATAGTTTTTTTAAAATTTTGAGTGACATCTTGAACTTGGAAACCAGACAAGCATCTAGCTGGATCGACTGATGTGTGGTAACCGCGTCCTTTGGATACTTGCGTACGCAGGATGCGAATCCAGACACATGAGATCGACCATCGTAGTACGACGATGTTCAAGGTATGGTACACAGATAGGTTGTGCTGGGACGGTGACTTGTGTGCAAATTAGTTTTAAGTGATAGTTGACTTGCAATGTATCTACTGCACTCTCTTCCCTTACCAGTATGTGACTGATGTCAAGACATAGTCAAAAAGACCAGAGGCGGCGTCGGGTGCAGATGATGCATCTCCCACGGAGTGGAAGATCGGGGTTCGATGTGAGCCTGCGCCTATGCGCGCCCATATTTTGCACGCGCAACCCCCATGTTCAGCATTTGTTATGGGACCACGTCCCAGAATAATAACGCTTGCTGCGCCCTTATTTGGGCCCCGTGTTTGTCCAGCGCATTTACTACGTGGCCCGTTTAGTTGTGTGTGTATGTTGCTAGTTGTAGCAACGACAGTTCGACCGTCGTAGTCCGACGATGTCCATCGTATGCTCCATGGGAAAGTGGAGCAGGGACGGTGACTTGCGCGTGATTTAGTTTAAACTAATAGTAGACTTGCGCTGCATCTACCGCACTCTCTCCTCCTCACCAACCTGAGCCCGGTGTCAAGACAGGGTCAAGAAGACCGGAGGCGGGAGAGGACGCAGGTGGCTGGCGCGGCTGGGTCCCCTAAGTCCTAGCCACCCTTAGGCGTGCCACCACACCTCCCATGTTCGGCATTTGTTATGGGAGCGCAACCCGAATAACGCCTGCCGTGCCCTAATTTGGCCCCCGTGTTGGTCCAAACGCATCTACCACGTGGCCCGTTTAGGGGGCACGCGTTGTAGCAACACACACACACACACACAAACACACGATATTTCGGCCACCGTGTTCGACTATGTCGACGGTATGCTGCACAGGGACAGTGACGCGCTGGATTATCGTGAGAGTACATTTGCGCTGCATATACCTCACTCTGTTTTACACTAACTCAACTGAACCAGATATCATGACAGAATCAAGAAGACCGGAGATGGGGAGAGTGCGCGTGGGCCCACGCGTTGTGGTCCTACTCAAAAAAAGAACACAACAACAGAAGAGAGAGAGGAGGCTCGGATCCAAACTGAGTGGGAGTGCCATAAAGGGCACATTAAAAAGGAGCCAGTGCAGACTGACGCTCAGTCCACCAGGCATCCCTTGCGCAGAAAAGCACGCACTGAATTGACCGTGTGGTCCTAGTTATCCCATCAGTTGGCAACCTTCCAAGCCACGTCTTTTAGTGCAACATGATATTTTCAAGCGCATCAGATCGTTTATAGAGATGAAAAAATGCTCTGAGCCGTCGAGCTCACACTATCCCCACTACCACAATCAGAACACCATAGGAGCTGGTCAGTTGTCTGATGTGGGAGTGGGCACATTGACTGACGGGGTGGCGTACCCTTCTACGCGTGCCACGGCACTACCTGCCCCCCATAACGCACAAACCAGGATTCACGTACTCAGGGGATATGGAGGAGCCATCGCCGTCTGAATCCCAGTCCACTGGTCAGCCACTCGACACATACAGCACTTACACTGGGCCAACGGCGTGGTCTGGTGTAAGCATCAGATTGGCAGCCTTCCAAGCCACGGTTTCTAGGTAACCGGGATATTCTCATGTACAAAGTGATGGTGAGGGTGTTGTGTTTGTATTGATGGAGGTAATGTTTGCTGATGTAGTTAAGCCTACGGTGGTTTACCGCAGATTTTCGTGGAGACGCATGTGACCTAATAGGCTTATGCGATATGTAAAGATGCGGGAGCAGTGAGGGCAGTGGAGTCGGGCGCGGCGACTGGATATCGGAGCCCCAGGCACTGGTTTAACAATTCCCGTGCGATGGATTCGCGATTGACCGATCAGGCAGATGCGTGAGGTGAATTTATGGGCGCAGAGTTGGCAGGAGAATTCGGGAGGGTTTGGGGAGTTGTCGTTCGTGGAAGTTGAGGGAACAGTAGCGGTGAGATTAGTAGGAGAGGAGGGTGTACATGGGGCATCGGTGTTGCCAACGTTGTGGTGAAATCTGCTTATGTCGATGCGCATGTGACCGAGCATTCCCATGCGATGAGTGAATGCGCGTGGGCAGTGAAGGCATTGGAGGCGGCGGTCTCCGCTGTGTGTTGGTATTCCGAGAACCAGTTCACTAGTCTCTGTGCGATGGATTCACACGTGACCGACCAAGCCAACGTGTGGGGTGAATGTGCGATCGCAATTAGGACAGATTAGCATCGGGTCCCCAGCGCTGGTACTGGGGCGGTGGTGATGGTGGAGGTAGGTGGCAAGCAGTCGGAGCTGGCTACTGAGGTGGTGGGAGTGGGGCAAGTGGTGTTCGTCACCGTGATCGGCGCAGGGCGTGGAGGAGGTAGGAGGGTGTCGGTGATCGTGGGTGGCGGGGCATCGATGAAGTTGTTATCAGTGGTTGGGGTGGTCGTTGTTGTGGGGTCTGAGGCGAGTGTGGCAGGATTTGTTGTTATGAGATTGTTTTTGCATTGAGTTCGGAGAGGTCCAAACAGGCCAATTCGCATACGGAATGTGCGTCGACAGCATGGGCACGTTGGCAGGCCTTGGGCATTAGCGGTGTTGATCCGCGGTGCTGGTGACTTACGAGCCACTCGTTTTGCCTTAGCAGCAGCAATACGGGTCGCCGGGTTGATCTGCAGTTGCTTCAGAGATTCCTTCAATATGTCCTTGTAGCGTCGTTTTCGACCTCCCTGTCGGCGAGCACCAGTAGCGACATTTCGGTAGAAAAGTCGTTTGAGTAGTCGCTCGTTTTCTATTCTCACCAGCTGGCCGTTCCATCACAGTTGCACTTGCCTCAGCAGGACGTGCATGCTGAGGATTCCGATCCGCTCTAGGACTTCCGTGTCCGGGATCCTGTCTTGCCATCTCAGCTTCAGTATTCTGCGGAGGCAGCTGAGATGAAAATAGATTCAGCTTCCTGGCTTGGTTCGAGTAGACGGTCCTGGTCGCCGCTCCGTAAAGGAGTCTCACCAAGACGACGGCCTTGTACATCTTCAGTTTGGTGTTCAGGTGAATACCGTGGCGATTCCACACGGAGGCCTGCAGCCGGCCGAAGGCCTGACTAGCTTTGGAGATCCGTTGAGTAACCTCGTCATCGATTCTCCTGTTGCGTGACAGCGTGCTTCCTAGATAAGCAAATGTTTTCACCTTTTCATTTGAGCGCTTTTGACATTGATTTGGGGAGCATTGTATTCCGCGCTGGGCGGCGGATGGTGCATAACCACCATTTTGGTTGTATTGATGTTAATCGAAAATTGGCGCAGCCTGCGGTGAAGAGGTCCATACTCCTTTGCATCTCCTCCTCCGTCACGGTTTTAAGGGCACAGCTGTCCGCGAAGAGCAGGTCATGGACTGTAGCCGTAGACACGCGCGTTGTGGCCTGCATACGCCAACTGTTAAGAAGGTGACTGTCAGTGCTATAGGCGGTGTGGATCCCAGGGGGCTCATCACGGTAGGCGTCCATCAGCATAGCAGAGAACATGAAACTGATCAGGGTTGGGGGCCAGTATGCATGCCTGCTTCACTCCTTTGGTCAATGCGAATGCTTCGGATACCGTCCCGTTGTCAGTGACGCGCGCCGCCATCACGTCATGAAGCTGACGTACCAAATGAGTGAAACGATTAGGACAGCCGAATTTCTGCATGATTTTCCACAGTCCATCGCGATTCACCGTGTTGAAGGCTTTCGTTAGATCTAAGAAGGTATTGTAGAGGTGGGTTTGCATCTCCTGGTACTTCTCTTGTAGCTGGCGGGCGGTGAAGACCATGTTGGTTGTTCTGCGGTTTCGTCAGAAGCCACATTGGCTTTCCGGGAGCAGTTTCTGCTCAAGGTGGCTGATGAGCAATTAAGGACAATTCTGAAGTGCTTGACCCAGTTCTTCAGAATTTGCAATTTCTCTGCCAGCAGTGTTGTGCCGTCAGAGCTGAGCAGTGGTGCGGTCCCCTTGATACACGGGCCGTAGATGGGCTTGATGGCTTTGAAAAAGTTTTTCATTTCATTGCGGTCCGCGTATCTGTGGATTTCCTCAGCCTTTCGGACCACACAGACGTCCTGCATCTCCCGCAGCCGTTGCTGTACAAGGCGGTGGCATTTGAAGCATGCTGCGTTGTTGGCGTCAGGCCGAAGGTATATGTAGACTTCGTGTAGTCCATTCTTCTCCGCGAGTAAGTTGCTGATGTCAACGTCACCGACGCGGGCGTTGAAGTCGCCAAAGACAATCAAATTGTCCACCTTCGACACAGTCGCCAGCAGAGCATGCAGGTCCTCGTAGAATTTGTCCTTCACCGTATCAAAAGCTCGTCATTGGGTGAGCGTAGGCGCTGATGAGGGTGGCAAACTTGTCTCACCGAAGAGGTAGGTGGAGGCTCATCAGGCGATCATTGATACCCTGCAGCAGATAGGGCAGTCGTCCGACGCTGTCTTTCCGGATAATCAAGGCGACACCAGTGTCGCGTCGCTCTGCCTTTGGGCGGCCGATCCAGAAAAAGGTGTAGCCGGCACCCACCTCCTCCAGCTGACCCTGCTCAGAGAATCGGATCTCGCTGAGAGCAGCAATGTCCACCTTGTAGCGCGCCAGTTCCCAAGCGACTAGCGTAGTCCTTCGTTCCGGTTAGTTACTCCTCGAATTGTCTAAAAGGGAACGAATATTCTAGGCTGCTATTGTGAGCGGACTCACCTGAGCAGCATGGAGGGTATGGCGTGGGTGATGGGTACGGTGGGTATTGTTGTTTGTATGGGTCTTACAACCGCGTATTTTGCGATCTGCGAGCCGCAGCCGGCTGCAGAAGACGTGAGACCCAGCATTTGTTTAGGGCACTTTTTCTAGCATCTTCCTCTGCGAGGAGGCAAGTAGTGTTGTCCCTAAATAGGGCTGTTCGGACATCCCAGACGGCTGCCGAACTCTACTAGGGGTCATGATTTGGGTTATTGAGAGAACGACCAATTCGCCTGGGCCACATACAGGGTTGATGTTGCCGCCACCGTAGGAAGTTTTTGAGAAGGGGGAGGTGGGAAGTTCGGGAGTCGGACATGCCGGGTGTAGAGGCACACACAGCACCGGAGATTCTCACCTGGTTTAGCCCGCCGGTCGTGACGATTGCCTGGGGTGTTGCCGCTGGGAAGAACCCAACTTCGAGGAGCCACATGTGAGAGTTGGGTACCAGTTAGAGGCGGCCACAGGAGCATTCACCACCTGTACCGGACAAGGGAGTGACCAAAGGCTATCTGTGTGGTGCTACCACTAACTAGTACCCCGTACACCCCAGGAGGCATACAAATACATACACACACGATAGTTCGATCGTCAATTTATACGAGTTCCACCGTACACTCCACAGAAGGGTGGTGCAGGTACGGTGACTTGGATGTGATTTATTCTAAAGTGATAGTATATTTGCGCTGCATTTACCGCACTCTTTTCTCCTCCTCTAGCTATGCCCGGTGTCAAGACAGAGTCAAGAGACCGGAGATGGGAGAGGGCACAGGTGGCTGGCGCGGCCAGGGCCCCTAGATCCTAGTCGCCCCAATGTGTGCTACCACACCCCCATGTTCTGCATTTGTAATGGGAGCACAACCCGAATAACCCTTTCCGTGCCCTACTGTGGCTTCTCTGTTGGTCCAACGCATCTACCCCGTGACCCGTTTAGGGGGCACAGGAGTGGGGGTTCACACACACAAAAAACTCTACAAATGATTTTGTTCCAACGATGACTTACGTAAGTGACTGGATGTAACCTTAACGTCCAGTCACATTCCTACAACCCTGGAAGCATCTCCGGGATTAGGTTCCAGATTCAAAGGTGCTGCCACCATGCTTGGCTACTTCTTCCCATTTGAAGGCAAATTTCAGACTCCAGGTGGTTGTAGGCTCATCACAGTGACACAGAAAGAAATATTCATTGGGCACGTCCGGACAGTCATTTATTGAACTGTTTAGATGTAGACAATGTCACAGGCATAGAAAGCACGGTGAATATGTGAAACATCCGGGAGTCCATGTGATGCGCAGTACCAAAGAAATACAGCTTGTGCCCCAAAATATGTTTCAAAACAGACCTTTGTTATTTGCAAACCAGTTGAGGCTTCGTGGGAGTAGAAGGCATGTTTCAGACACCAGAGAATAAGCACTAGGATATTCCACAAGAAGGTTCCTTCTACTCTTAATTCTTCAGTACCTTAGTTCCTACTTTAGCCCCTGGGACACTTTTGTCGCCAAATGTTACCCCAAAAAAACAAAAATAGTTTGGTGAAGCATCCAGTATCGGTTCCGATTAAGCACTACTGGGTTAAATCGATCATAAAAGATCATGAGACTGACATAGACTTCACAGCGCTCCTGTTACTTCATAAAACGAGGAAAACTTGCAATGGGAGCCGAGGACAGGATGGCAAGGCGAACACTCATGGCATATTTTCGTTCTGGCACAGAAAAACCTCACTAAATGAGATGCTTGACCATAAGCAAAACAAGTGAGACACTGCCTGCAGATACCCGCTTGCAAGCGGCAAAACATTTGTTACTGTGAGCCAGTTTTCAAGGCTGACTCGCTCGGCTCATATTTGCCTCCCACTACGACTTTTTGTGTGTCTGTAAGCGCAAGTGAAAAGGAAATTGAACAGATACAAGATATCTTATAGCTGAAAGATATTTTAGTGCACAGCATATGCAAATAAACAATGATAATACAAATTTCATATGTATATATATATATTTCGAAGCAAAGAAATTCTTTGGGAAACAATAAGAAACTTTATTAGGTAAATTTTCGACGCTGTTTCCCCAGGTATACAAGATTCCATGAAACAGCTGCAATGCGGTGTGTTGTGGTCAGACAGGAAAGCCAGCCTCCACGCGCATACACGAACATCAACTGGCAGTAAGGAGGCGAGTCCACTTGTCTCAAGTTGCCATGCATACGCTGGAAACTGGACACAAATTTGCTTTGGAAAAAACCTGCATTGTTGCCTCCTGTCTATCTACGAAAGGCCGAGAATTTTTGGAGGCCATTTACTCAGATAACTCATGCATTAACCGACATATCGAATTGAAACCTGTGTACGGCAACCTGAAAGAGAGATGGAAGAGGCAACAAAAAATCCACACAGGAGTTCACCCCACAATGACAGCTATTAGCAGGAACGACTAAGCCATATCGAGTTTTTGGCCCGTTTTAAATTTAAACTGTTTCACACACTTATTTCAGGTCTGTCGACGACCAGGGGAACCAGCGTCGAAAATTTACCTAACAAAGTTTCTTATTGTTTCCCAAAGAACTTCTTTCCGTTCGAAGTATACTTCTTGGGATGACTATTTTCCAACTGATATATATATATATATATATATATATATATATATATATATATATATATATATATATATATATATATATATATCAGAAGAGGTGATCACGAGAACAATATGTTTCATGTTCTGACGTTTCAAAATCAAACGAAGATGGAATCCTTTTTCATTTTTAAACGTCAGGAAATTGGACCTATTGATCCCGTGATCGTCTCTTCTTCTGATTTGTGCCCGGGGACGTGCATTTTCGCTTTAATTAGCAATATACACATATGCATAACAGAAATGGCATCCAAAAAGGAATTCAATTAGAACAAGGTGAAATTTTTCGGAAACAAACTTTTATTTGGACACAGGTATCAGGACGCCCGTACGTCAAATGGTCCTGCTAATCCTAAACCCTACCGTAATCCCCCTGAAATTTAGGTGAACACCACACGTAATACGGGAGACATTTACAACTATGCTCTAGTGTGACAAATTTCGAAACTTGTTACATAGCTAGTTATGATAGGCGTGATTGGAGTACTAAATAACTACATTTTACTTTAACCGGATTCCCTTTGCTGTATTTGAAACTCTACACGAGAACAGCACGGCTATCTCAATATTAGAACTACTAAAAAGATGAGCACTTTGCATAGAAAGTGGATGTCCATTTGTGTTCAGAGGTTGTAAACCGATCCTTAAGGGTCGTAGCGGCAACAGAGGAAAACGGGCTGCGCAAAGGAATGAAATAAGATCCATTCCATTTGAGGTACTTTGAATTTGTCGACCAATACAAGGGAGACTGGAATGACAATTTCCGGCTAAGTAGACGTCATAAGCCAGTTACACCCAAACCCAGGTGGTGCACCACCCACAACCTGTTAATTAGAAGTCCACCGCTCTAAGCCACTGCGCCACGGGCTCGCTGTCTTGCCGGTTTAGGTAGATAATATTGACATTTAAAGCAGGCGTAAACAGCAGGATTTATTGGTACCAAGAAATTTCATGACGGCTTATCAACTGCAACCCGTCTTTGCGTAACACAAGTAACGAATGAAAATGGACAGCAGTTTGAATTAACAGAAAATCAATACATAACAGCAAAGTCCAATGGACAACGTAAATAACTTCAAGAAAGAAAATGTGAGGGAGAAGCTTATACAACTAAAACCATGAAGCATCTAGGGTGAAAATCACCAGGGCAATTGTAGATTGATCACGTGGTCTAGTTGCTTACAAAGATTGGGTTTCTCCCTCCGTATGTACGCTGCTTCCAAGTAGCGCAATGTCCAAGTTGTTCGTGCCCGAACAAGTACTGGGAAAGCTGTTTTGAGGTCTACATAATGACCACTGTCTAGTATATGTTTAGTAATCGAAGAACGTGGTACTTTATTTTCCTGTTTAAACAACCAATTAGGTAAATGTTCAGCGGTTCTGGTTGCTAATTGCCTTTGCGTTCGCCCAATGTACTTGCATCTACAAGTGCACGTGAATTCATAAACCTAATTTGGGGTGGCGTGCAACGGCAAGGCATCCTTTGGATGGTTGATCGGCAGGCTTCTAGTACGATTGATAAAGAAGAGCTGAGCTGCATTGTATGTTCTTCCAATGGTGCAGCATAATCGTCGCTTGATAGTATTAGAAATATTGTCACCCTTAAAGGGTAAGTATATGCTAACGGGCTTTTTTGGAACTGAATGTTCCACCACTTTTGGTCGTAAGGTGTTGCTATATTTTTGAATGAAACGTGCCGGATATCCACGGTTAAGTAAGGCTGATTTGATGCAGGCAATTTCTGTATCTAGAGTTTCACTAGAACAAATATTTCTCACCCTTTGAAAAAGTGTATGTACCAAATTTCGTTTCCATTGTACTGGTACAAAGCTTTTAAAGTTCAAGTATTGCCCTTTCCAAGTATTTTTGTGGAAGACAGAGCGCCTTATTGAGCCATCATCCTCTCTGAACATGAGGACGTCTAGGAAAGGTAGCGTGTTGTTCTGTTCCATGTTCATTGTAAATTTTATCTTATGATGCAATGTATTCATGGTAGAAAGAAGGTCTACGGCGTCTTTCTTGTTATCAACAATCGCAAATATATCATATACGGGTTGCAGTTGATAAGCCGTCGTGAAATTTCTTGCTACCAATAAATCCTGCTGTTTACGCCTGCTTTAAATTCATACCCGGGAGAAAATGCTTCAAATATTGACATTTTTTGATAACCACTCAGCGATCGCTTCTAGGACTCACTCGTTCTGTTATACTTTCGGGCTCACACTCGAGCCCCGCCAGCAGCTGCACAGTGGCTACTAGAGCGTTGAACTTTTAATCAACAGGCCGCGGGTTCGAACCTGGGATGGTGCACCACCTGGGGCTGGGTATGACTAGATTATGACAGCTGATGACCCAGAAACGGCTATTCCAATCACCCTGGTCTTTGTCGGCAATGTTCATTTGCCTCTAACACCTCCCGCTGTGTGGCTGTTGGTGGGGCTCTAGAGTGAACCCCAAGCCAGGCCGGGGTGAGTGGGGTCCGAAAGTGGTCGGTGAGCATTTACTTTGGATGCATTGCGAGAATCGGCATCAAACCTTTCAGAGAAGGCTCAATTCCCAGTTTGCAGCCACAACACCGTGAAATCCTCAAAAAACTGAAACAAGTTTTCAACGTTATCTTGCAAGGAAAAGAAAGCAACAAATTCCTTAACGGTCCACCACATCAAAATTATTCTCCACAACCATTCTGAACCAGATGATATATGCAGAGAAGATGAAGTCAGTGTGTAATTATAATTCAAACTGCGAATTTCGAACTGTTGACCCTACAAAACTTGTGCACTGAGATAGCACCTTATAGGAAGGAAATTAATCTTGAAAGTTCGAGTCAACTTCTTTAACAGGATGTCCCAACAATTGCCAAGATATATAAATTGTCTTGGGTTAACAAAACGGATATTCCCATGCAACCGGTAGTCTACATACTTGGTGAACCGCCGTATAAGGTTTCAAAGTGACTATTTAACCAAATGTAACTGCTTACTGAGAAATCCGAGAACTTAACTGAGAGCCAAAATCCGTTTCTGGACAGATTAAAACGAGTCAGAGTGGCAAATGATGAGGTTATGCTATCAAGTGATGCGATCTCTCTCATCACCCCGATTTGCTATATTTAGCGCAGGAAATCCTTTCAACCTACACCACTGAGAGACCTTTTAACGCTTTACTCCAGCGCGTAGTTTTTCGCCTAGGAACCCAAAGCCTTTTTCAAAACAGTCTTTCATGACATATAAGTGGATCATGGGAATTCGGTATTCTGACTCCGATGCTGGAAGGGAAAATGGACCAAGCTTTCCGGATCCACTGCCACAAATCATCGTATGTTGAGAGATGCAATTTGCAACATCACCGTTGCTTGAGAGATCAGACATACTGAAGGCCGTAACAAGAATAATCAAATAGTAAACCTTGCCCTCAAGGTCTCACGGCTTTTCTGTAATTGGCAGACACCAAAAATGCAAGTTCAGCGTCGAACAAACCTCTGTTCAGAATTCAGGATGTGTATGACTGTCTGTGACGAGGGTTATCGCCTTTTTCACTACTGAGCACCATTTATATATGCTGATAGAGACGAAATTTTCTGTTTGGTTGCGGTATACTGTATCACAGGCACCCCAAGGTATTTTGCAGAAGACAGGTTTCGTATCAACATAGCCAAGTCCATCGTCGGGTTTACATGCCAGGTGTCTGATAAAGTAGCCTGGCCGCGCCCAACCTACATTTAGCGCCCCATCAGTGTCTGTAAACCAGTCCAAATACGTTGTTTATGCAAGGAGAGATTCGCCGTATCATTGGCTCGGAGGCCTCTGTCGTCCCATGCATCGACGTACAAAAGCTCTTGGGTTGGTTTTTATAGAAAACAGCCTGAACAGATAAATTAGGCACAAACAATCTCTGACTAGTTGAGCAAGCCCACACTCTTCTCTGCGTGCCCATTTCCTGTCCATTTACTGGACTTTTGCCTTTCATCCCATGGACCACCTAATCGTTTCGATGTGACTCGAAAAGGGAGTAGCTTGTACCCTAAGCTCTAGCGTGTTGGAGCCCTGTTTAGTCGTAAGATTAGATTAATTTATCGACAGGAAGTCGGAAAACAACCCCCCCACACACACATGACAGTTCGAGCGTCAATTCTGACGAGGTCCACCGTATGCTCCCCGGAAGGCTGGTGCAGGGACGGTGACTTGCGCGTAAATAAGTTTTAAGTGATAGTAGCCTTGCGCTGCAGCTACCACAATCTCTCCTCCTCCCCACCTGAGCCCGGTGTGAAGACAGAGTCAAGAAGACCGGAGATGGGAGAGGGCGCAGGCGGCTGGCGCGGCCGGAGCCACCCCTGGGTGTACCACCACACCTGGCTCGGATTCCACAGAGTGGGAGTGCCATAAAGACCACATTAAGAAGGAGCCATTGCAGCCTGACTCTTAGTCCACCAGTCAGCCACTCCACACAAAACACACATTGGGCTGACCACGCAGTCCGAGTTATCCCGTCAGTTGGCAACCTTCCAAGCAACTACTTTTAGCGCACCGTGATAGTTTCAAGCACGTCAGATTGTTTATAGTGAGGAAACTGCGCTGAGCTGTTGACCTCATTCTCTCCCCCATCCCCACAATCAGACCACCATCCGAGCGAGTAAGTTGTCTGAGTTGGGACTGGGTGCATTGGCTGACGGGTCGGCATACCCGTCTTCGCGCACCACAGCACGACCTGGCCCCCATAACGCACACACCAGGATATGGAGGAGCCATCGCCGTCTGACTATCAGTCCACTGGTCAGCCACTCGACACACACAGCACATACACTGAGCCGACGGCGTGGTCTGGTGGAAGCGTCAGATTGGCAGCCTTCCAAGCCACGGTTTCTAGGACACCGTGATTTTATCAGCTACATTATGATGATTGTGAGTGTATTGTCTATGTATTAGTGTAGATGGTGTGCGCTGATGTGGCTTAGTCTCCGGTGGTTTACCGCAGGTTGTCATGGAGGCGCATGTGTCCTAATAGGCCCATTTGGTGTGTAAATGTGCGGGAGCAGTGAGGGCAGTGGAGGCGGGCGCGGTGACTGTATGTCGGAGCCGCAGGCACTGGTTCACCAGCCTCCGTGCGATGGATTCACAGGTGACCGACCAGGCCGATGCGTGAGTTGAAGTTGCGGGCGCATTGTTGGCAGGAGAAATCAATCGAGGCTGGGGAGTTGTCATTCATGTTAGTGGGGGGTAGCAGTGGTGGTAAGAATGGTAGGAGCGGAGGGTGTGCATGATGCATCGGTGTTGTCGGCAGTTCGGTGAATTCCGCTGTCATGGATGCGCATGCGACCGAATAGGGCCATGCGATGAGTGAATGCGCGAAGACAGTGAGTACAGTGGAGTCGAAGATCTTTGCTGTGTGTTGGTGCTCCAGACACTGGTTTACCAGTCTCTGTACGATGGATTCGCAAGTGACCGACCAGACCGATGCGTGAGGTGAATGTTCGCTCGCATTGCGGACGGTTTAGGAGAGAGTCCCCATCGCTGATGGTGGTGGTAGTGAAGGCGAAGGCGGTGGTGATTGCGGTGGTGGGGGTAGCAGGCGATGAGTAGAGAGATGTGGTCTCTATGATGGTGGGAGTAATGGAATTGATGCCAGGAGTGAGGGTGGGGGAGTCAGAAGGAGGGTTGGCAGCATTTGACGTAGAAGTTGGAATTGTAGGATTAATGGTGCATTGCCTCCGAAGATGTCCAACTAGGCCGATTTGCGCGCGGAAGATGCGTTAACAGCGCGGACATGTTGGCAGGGCCTGGGCATTGACGATGTCGGTCTGGGGCGCTAGTGACTTTCGTGCCGATTTTTGGCCTTGGCAGCGGCGATCCGGTTGGCCTCATAGATTGCTGAACCAGTCTTCACGGATCTTCTCCATGCCAGTCTATCCTGAGTGAGGTCCTCCCAGGTCGCCGGGTTGATTTGCAGTTGCTTCAGCGATTTCTTCAAAGTATCCTTGTAGCGTCCTCCTTGACCTCCCTGTCGGCGAGCACCCATAGCGACATCTCCGTAGAAAAGTCGTTCGGGTAGTCGCTTGTCATCCATTCTTTTGAGGTGGCCGCTCCATCGCAGTTGCACTTGCCTCAGCATGGCATGGATGCTGTGGATTTCGGTCCGCTCAAGTACTTCCGTGTCCGGGATCCTGTCTTGCCATCTCAGCTTCAGTATTCTGTGGAGACAGCTGAGATGGAAGTGATTCAGCTTCCTGGCTTGGTTCGAGTAGACGGTCCAGGTCTCCGCTCCGTAAAAGAGTGTCGTCAAGACGACGGCTTTGTACATCTTCAGTTTGGTCTTCAGGTGAATACCGTGGCGATTCCACACGGAGGCCTGCAGCCGGCCGAAGGCCTGACTAGATTTGGAGATCCGTTGGGCAACCTCATCATCGATTCTCGTTTTGCGTGACAGCGTGCTCCCTAGATAAGCGAAGGTTTCCACGTTTTTGAGTTTAGCACCGTTGACATTGATTCGGGGAGCATTGTTTTCCGCGCTGGGTGGCGGCTGGAGCATGACAACCGTTTTGGCTGTAATGATTGTTATTCCACAATTGGCGCAGCCTGCTGCGAAGAGGTCCATACTGTTGTGCATGTCCTCCTTGGTCATGGTGTTAAGGGTGCAGTCGTCCGCGAAGAGCAAGTCATGGACTGTAGTCATAGACACACGCGTTGAAGCCTGCATACGCCGACTGTTGAGAAGGTACCCGTCAGTTCTGTAGGCGACGCGGAGCCCAGGCTGCTCCTCACGGTAGGCGTCCATCAGCATAGCCGAGAACATGAGACTGAACATGGTGGGAGCCAATACGCAGCCCTGCTTTACTCCGTTGGCCACTGCGAATGCTTCGGATACCGTCCCGTTGTCAGTGACGCGCGCCGTCATCCCGTCATGAAGCTGAAGCTCCATGTTAGTGAACCGCTCAGGATAGTCGAATTTCTGCATGACTTTCCACAGTCCGTCGCGATGCACCGTGTCAAAGGCTTTCGTTAGATCCACGAAAGTAGTGTATAGATGAGTTCGTATCTCCTAGAACTTATCTTGTAGCTGACGTGCGGCGAAGATCCTATCGGTTGTCCCGCGGTGTCGGCGGAAGCCACATTGGCTTTCCGGGAGCAGGCCCGGCTCTAGGTGACCGTTCAGACGATTGAGAAGGATACGGGTGAAAATCATCCCGGTGATGTTGAGCAACGAGATGCCTCTGTGATTATCACAGAGCTGCCGGCTCCCCTTCCGTTTTAAAAGATGGACGATGGTCGCGTCTTTGAAATCCTGAGGAACCTGTCCTTGGCGCCACATATCCTGGAAGAGTGTTGTGAGTTCTGCCATCAGCCGCAGCCCACCTTGCTTGTAGAAATCCGGTGGGATTGCGTCGGATCCCGGTGATTTACCACTGGAAATCTGCTGCACGGCCCGGATGGTTTCTGGTAGGGAAGGCGGCAGATCCAGGTCATTGTTCGTGTCCACTTGAGGGAGCTGGTCAATGGCAGCATCGGAGATGGCTGATGAGCAATTAAGGACACTTCTGAAGTGCTCGGCCAAGCGCTTCAGAATTTGCGATTTCTCTATCAGCAGTGTTGTGCCATCAGAGCTGAGCAGCCGTGCGGTACCCTTGATACACGGGTCGTAGATGGCCTTGATGGCTTTGAAAAAGTTTTTCATTTCATTGCGGTCCGCATACCCCTGGATTTCCTCGGCCTTTTGGATCATCCAGGCATCCTGCATCTCCCGCAGCCACTGCTGTACAAGGCGCCGGCATCTGAAGAAGGCTGGTTTGGTGGCGTCAGTCCGAATGTCCATGCAGGCTTTTTGTAATCCATTCTTCTCCGCGAGTAAGTTGCTGATGTCGGCGTCATTGTCGTCAAACCAGTCCTGGTGTTGACGGCGTGCGCGTCCGAGGACTTCGAGGGCGGTGGACTGGATGACATTTCGCAGTTGATACCATCGTGTCTCCACGGTAGCTTTATCATCTGGATCATGCAGGTCCTCCATTTTCTCGAATATTTCGTTGCTGAAATCAAAAAATTGAACAGGCAAATTTAAGAAAAGAGTAATTAACTTACCTGGCAGCCTCTTTTACCTTGGAGCCTTCGTCGGGGTTGCAGTCGGAGCCTCATCTTAGAGATGACGAGGTGGTGGTCTGTCCAACCATCGGCATCGCGGATCGCCTTGGTTGCAAGCACGTCCTGTCGATCTCACCTCCGGACGAGAACATAGTCCAGCAGATGCTAACGCCGCGACCGAGGGTGCATCCACGTGGCCTTCTCCCGCGTCGGAAGGCGGAAGAAGGTGTTGGTCAGCAGGAGACGGTGTTCCGCACACTCTTGCTGAAGAAGGAGGCCGTTATCGTTACAGCTACCGAGACCGTGCGGACCAAGCCCTCCATGCCAGGCAGCGTGGTCCGTCCTGACGCGGGCTTTGAAGTCATCATGGATAATTAACTTGTCCTCTTTCGGCACAGTTGCCAGCAGGGCGTGCACGTCCTCATAGAATTTGTCCTTCGCCGCATCAGAGCTCGTCATTGGGGGAGCGTAGGTGCCGATGATGGTGGCGAACTGGTCTCCCCGAAGGGGCAGGCGGAGGATCATCAGGCGATCATTAATACCCTGCGGCAGACAGTGCAGACGTTCCACTATGCCGTTCCGGATGGCAAAGGCAACATCAGCGTCGCGTCGCTCTGCCTTTGGCCGGCCGCTCCAGAAGAAGGTGTAGCCGGCACCCACCTCCTCCAGCTGACCCTGCTCAGAGGATCGGGTCTTGCTGAGAGCAGCAGACGGCTGCCAAACTCCACTATGGGTCACGGATTTGTTTTAGTGGGAGAACGACCTGAGTTAGCCTGGGCCGCCTACGGGGTTGCTGTCGCCCCCACCGTAGGACTTTTTGAGATGGGGAGGTGTGAAGTTCGGGAGTCAGACATACCGGGTGTGGAGGCACTCACAACACCGGAGAGCCTCGCCTGGTTTAGCCCGCCGGTCGTGACGTTTGCCCGGGGTGTGGCCGCTGGGAAGAACCCATCTACGAGGAGCTACAGGGGAGAGTTGGGTACCAGTTAGAGGCGACCACAGGAGCATTCACCACCTGTACGAGACGAATGGAGCGACCAAATGCTATCTGTGTTGTGCTACCCCTAACTAGTACCCCTACACCTCACACGATAGTTCGACCGTCGACTTCAACGATATCCACCGTATGCTCCACCGAAGGGTGGTGCAGGGACGGTGACTTACGCGTGAATTAGTTTTAAGTGATAGTAGCCTTTTGCTGCATCTAACGCACACTCTCCTCCTCCCCCACCTGAACCCGGTGTCATGACAGAGTCAAGAAGACTGGAGACGGGAGGGGACGCAGGTGGCTGGCGCGGCCGGAGCCGCCCCTAGGCGTACCATCACACCTGACACCCCACACACACCCATTAGATTCTGTCGGTGGCGCAACAACCAACGGAATTAACCAGCGATAGGAGGGTTGGATTAGTAGTTTGCCGTAGGGATTTTGGTCAAAAAATCTGTTGTCATTTCACGAACATTCAATTCTAAACAATTAGATTCGGAGCACGGTCAAACAGTCGTTTAAAACAAGCACCTTTCAGGATTTACCGGGTCATGGCAGTGAATTTACTTCAACTGACGACGCGATTGCTTATAACTTTGTGTAAAAAAGTGCGGAATAGGCAAGAGGGAGAGGTTTTTCCAGGAATACAATGCCTCCAAGAGTGTTGTTTACAGAAGATTGCAAAAAAACATACGTTTGTGGTTAAACTGCGCTGCTTGACCACAGGAGTTTCGGCTCAGTGATATGAGCCGGTTAGAGGACGCCTGTTCCTGGTCTCTATAAACACGGGGGCTTGACTCAATCAGCGGAATAGTGAAGAGTCGAGGACAGGATAATTGGATGTTAATGAATTTTGGCTGGGAAGAAACCATTTTCTGATCAAACATATCAGTCGAAGTGGTTTGCTTTAATTTATTCCCATGCGCATACAGTGCCATCATCACATTGTGTCCACATCGTGCGCGATTACGTCAGCGAGGCCGTCAACGATCCAGGAGAACTTGCGGAGTGGAGGTCTAACTTCCCTCATTTTAATTCACCTGATCCCTACTAGATATAAGGGTTGCCATGGATAAATTAAAAGCCGTGAAACTCTGCAAGTCGTGGCAGTTCTCCGATAAGGTTTTTTACCACCTACGAACTCTCGCACCATGTTTATAAATCTTGTTTGCTGGGAACGAGTGTCGAATAACAGAACCACGGACGACATCTAGAAAATCTAGTACATAAACTTTCCTCTAGTGCTACGTAGTTACATTTTCATGTTAATTCGTTCAAAACGATGCTTAGCATAATATTTTAGCTACAGCATAAAGTTCCTGCAAACTTTGTTGACGATAAAAAAATCTGTTATGACGAACGTCACCAATACGATTGAAATCACCTACACAAGAGGCGTGCCAGCCTCTGGAAGTTAGTAGTGTACCTTATTTGTGCTGAAAATGAAGTCAGAAAGTTGAACCACAGACTTCGGCTCATGAAAACAGACACAGTACCCATAAAAATGGCATGCCTCGTGATCTAGCAGGTGTAGTAAAGGTAATGAAAATTAGTTGAAGGGTTTCTTCCTCTGCTTAGAAGTGTTTGCGTTAGTGTGCTCACAATTTTCAGTCGAGCAGCAGGTTACATTTTTAAGTTATTCTCATTTACACCGTTTTTCCTTTGCGCTGTTCACGTGTCCTTCTTCTAGTCCTAAACCCTAGCCCCAATCACCCTGTAATTTAGCGCAAGTCCGCCTTTGTTACGGCGGTAGTGGTATCTATTCCCGTGTCATAACTTATTAGGTCTTCTCTGATCCCGGCTTCAGGACGTTTCTATCGGCTATCATCGCAGGTGCGTGCGTGCATGTATGCATGTATCCTGCTGCTGTCCGCCTCAGCTTTGGTACGCCAACCAAACGTTACTGATAGGCAAGGCACCGACTGAGGTATAACGTCCTTCTTCCTTCCGTCACAAGGACGTCGACTCTCACCTTCGATATTAGGCGCTGATACAGGGGATGACGCTTCACGGTCCAATAGTCCAGGCTCTGTAAGAGATTCATCCATCTCGGATTTGTCTTGCTGTTGTGATTCATTCATATCAAGACTCATAGAAGTAGATAACGTAGAGGGTAGAAGATTATTTATTCACGAAAATACATATTCGATGAAATGTAGAAAACTAATAATTGAGAAGAATTCAATAGCGATAGGTAATACAAAAGTTTGACTTCACCGAATCAAAAGACTTTACAGAGAGAAGGGGATATGGTCGAACGAAGGATGTAGGTCGTTGAGCTGCGGGGACTCGACTACCGCCATGGCCGCTGGGATGGGGGATAAAAAAGGAAAATGGAAGTGAAAATGATTTTTAAACACCCCACCAGTTTCCGCCTGTCCTGTACGGTTCAGAGATGCATGACCTTGTTCATAAAAGTCCCTCCACCCTCAGCTCTTTGGATCGATCCAGGTGGGAACGATGCGATTTGTTCCTTTGGCCAGGCGTACTGCTTAGTGTATAGGTATTTGCCGAGGCGGAGTCTAAAGCGCGCGATGCGCACACGCACACATGAACGCCTGGTGCGATCGCTCAGCTCGCGTGTTGCGGAACTTACTTTAATTCTCCCCGATAATTTGAATTGTGAGGGTGCTTGCTCGACTACGTAGGCTGTTGACAGTGCACCGTTTGTGTCCAGCGTGGCTGTTTGCCTAATGGTTCTTGGGGATATACAGATGTTCCTGATACGACGTCAGACGTTCGCTGTCCACTAACATTTCCAGTATTAATGAGGCTATTGGGAGGGGGGGGGGTGGGTATTTAGTGAAGCTGTAGAGCATTTTCAATTGACCCTTTTCTAAAAACACAACAAAGATATCGTCAAAAGATCGCAGTCACGATGCAATGTTACCTAAGCGGACCATCATAGCTTCTAATCTTTGCAATGTGACCCTGACTTGAGAGCCCGTGCTCTGTGTATGCATTGGTATTCCTTCGATTATTGGTAGGACCCATGCGGTACTGGCGATTGTGTTTCCAGTTATGGATCTCAGACCTCAAACAAAACAGATTCAGGCAACTGCGGGCTGTAGGGTTACAAGAGATCTCATATGCATCTCTTCATTACCACAAGCAGTATGAATACTATGGCATTTTCAATCCTTTTCATACCTTCATAATACAGCCTTAGTATACCAGCACCGACGAGGTAGATATTTGACCAGTCAGTCCTGAGGTCATTTTAGGATGCTTTTCCTCACAGTATTAAATCAGACGCTCCCAAATCCAGCAGGAGGGGGGTCAAAGGAGGTTACAAATGGACGTCATAAGCCGGTGCTTCTGAGGGCTAGAAGTCGGGGTGCAATGAATCAGAAAAACTCAAATTTAGATTGTTTCATATATAGGGGGACCACGTAGTGTGTAAGGCGCCTAGAGGTATCCTTTGACTTTGTTAATCATAGCATCCAAGTGGATAGACTTGGTCTACGACGACGAACGCGCCCAGTGCTAGGAAACAGGCGGGCTGGACAGATTCCACCGAGACTACGGCTACAGACGAAAAAGCCAAACCAAAATCCTGCAGAGCAGACGCCATTCAGAATCCTACACCCCAATGTAACGCAAACTATTGAATAGAAGAAACGGTATTCGTACACACAGAGATCGAAAATTTCCTTGGTAGAGGTGCTGCAAAATTGCCTGAGAATTGATGGGAAATGAGTTATCATCACAGTTTTCAGCCAACTTGGGTTAAGTTAGAATTTTGGCTGTGGAGAAAAATTCTGATACCATCCACAACTTTATTGGGTCTGTAAGAGCCCTGATCGATTGCCGCACATGCCTGTGGCATGTACGAGACGGAGGCTTTCGTGCCACGACAACCATTGTACCAAATCGCATTCCCGATTGGCTTAGCTCGGAAAAGCCACGAGTGCGAGAACGAGGGAGGAGGGTGCGAGGTCGCAGCTCAACTCGGCCCATTTTGTTGAAAAATTACCTAGGACACACGGGAATTTATCACGAAGGTATATGCTTAATGATATAAGCAATCGCCTTTTCAATATTTTAGTTGTTTTTTCGTATATTTTCTTTGTCCTTCCTGTAACCCATAGGTAGCTCAAAGGCATTAACCTATCCTTTCTCTGAATAAAATTGAACTGAACAGTTGTCACTTGGAAGACTGCCATCTGAGGCGCCAATTCGGTCCAACGCAAGATTGAGGGTCAGGCTGCGATGTCTTCATCTGGCCTTTATGGCATTTCTCACTGTGTGTAATTCCTGACTCCATAAATGTAGCCTGATGCCTCTGCAGTAGGGAACAGTTCATATCGAGAAGACCACTGCGCCCACACACGCCTCCACTTTAGTTCACTGACTTTTGACTTATTTGTGTCCCAGGAACACAGTGGTGTGTAAGAAGAGAGTGAGGTAAGAGTTGAGTATAAAATGATTCGGTTGGGAGGGCTTGGATGGCTTGGATGGCTCATCGACAGGACGCGGCAACAGGGAACACCCAAAATACATTGGGTTTTGCGCTTAGTTCCAGGGAAAAAGGGGCTAGGATGAGGACTACGTTTAAGGTTAGATCTAAGATAAGGGTTCGGGTTAATACAGGAGGAGAAGATGTGATTACTGGAATGAGAACTTTGTTGGCCTTACGTTTCGGATTCTCACTCAAACCCCATCATGAGGGGGCAGTCTCTGACAGTCACAATCACAGATATCAGCGGCTCTCCCTGATGATAGTTTCAAGTGAGAATCAGAAACTTTAAGTCAAGCAATTTCTTGAACTAACGATCACCACTCCGGCTGAACTGCTTCATGGAACCCGACTTATCAATTTAATTAGCTAGTTTTAATGTTAGGTTTAGGTTTAGGGAATACTGCCTCTTCCTGGAATTCACCACATGGCCGCCTGTGGAGGGCATCGTTCTCATTCCCGTGTCCGAACAGAGAGTTCAATAAACCATACCAATCAATCATTCCCGGACCGCTACTGAGTCCACTTCGAAGGGGGGGCAATCGTGAGCATCGTCATTCGCGGTGGTCAAACTATCGAAACCCATGCGAGGTGTACCAGCTTAAATACATTTAACCACTTTCAACCGGAATTCGAAAGGCAGACACCGCGGACAAAACATGGAGCGTAGAAATGAACTACCGAAATCGATCCATTTTTATCACTAAGGAAGCGCGAAGACAAAATCTTAAACTTGTGCCTTTATGGTGTAAAGATCCAAAGTTTCAATCTCTCACATGCAAAAGATATAATAAAAATTTGTTGCCTGACTCGATAACAGTGATAAGCAGAGGGCGAGAGCTTCAACAGAAATTCTTTCTAGTATCAAGCGAGGCCAAAAACATAAACTTATGCGGACTTTCAAATTGCAATAAGTGCCATTTAGAGTTAAAATTCTGATAAACAGGCGAAAAATCCTTACAAACTCCTTTACATGGCATGACATACTGGGATCTGTTCAAGTGCGCAGCTGCACGAAGCGCATTTGCGCTAACCTACTGTTAGAGAGGAAGGATTCTCAATGTCCCTGCATTAGGTTACCTTCTGCATTCAGAAAGAATTCAAAGTTATGCATATAGTTCTGAAATACTTGTAATAGGAGTCAACCAAATGGACATGAAAATCGAAATCCGTCTCAAAAGGCCGAGAGATGAAAATGCAATGCTCCATTATCTAGGTATCCTCAAAGAGGATGGCATTTGGGATCAAAAGAGTTCGTTGCCTGTACTCGGGATAATTACAAAGATTTGTACATGGATGCAGAAACATTCCTTGCCATTTACCTGAACATTGCAATGTCGAGACTTGCCGCATAAGAGGTAAAACGGTCTTCAGTCTCTGCACAGCCCAACTCAAGCCGCGGAATATTGGCCCCTGTACGCTTGACTCACTCTCAGGCAGTTGGAATATGAGGAAACTGGTAGGTTTAGTACTTAATCAAAAACCTTCTTCTGGCAAACCACTAGCTTGGGCGTGTCTTCGAAGATTACTGCTTATTCTATGTACAAAAGAAGAAAGCCTAACACTGACGCACACAGATACCGACAGGATACAACGGTTGCTAATATGTAAGAAGCCAATGACATTTGAGGTGGGACTTCTTATTAACTATTTATACTACGATATTCCTATGGCCTCTCACTTTCCACCCACACCCCCCATCCCCCCACTAATAAACTGAACGAGAGGAAGACTGTCCAGATGGAAGAATGAAGGGTAATGCACGCCAAATTATGCTGAAGGGCGAGAGTAAAATTTGCCTAGAATCCCAGAATCACATGCCCGATTTCACCACATCAAGGCCTCCGTAAGGACATTCCGGCAGCAATTGCACCAAACCTGTCCACATTGCTTTGCGCTGACAGAGCTCCCTGTTTCTTAAATTTATTACCTCATTAACACCGCCACATGCTCCAAAATAATACCAATCGCAGCACTTCCTGATATCAGTAAATAACAGGCGAGTCACCTTGAAACCCTGTTTGTGGGTCTCGACACGAATTGGAGCCTTCAATATATTTGTTATTTTTTTGCTATTGCTGAATTATATCACGAGACAGGTCCCCTACGGCCTATCCAAATGTAAAACACGAAAGCAAGCGATTCCATTTTGCCCTGAAACGACCATCTGAAGTCCTCGCAGGTGGTCGCAAGTTATTAGTAATAGAGGGTCGGCAAGTCTTGTTAACAGAGGCTGCAATGGCTATTTATCAATAAGTTTTCGGTATGCGTTGATAATTCACGAGCACCAGGGCGAGAAGAACTGCAGTTCAACCTAAAGTCTTCATTTGCCGACAGTGTTAGAAAATTCTCCATTAATCTGCCACATGCTAACGCCCTGTTAACAGCCATCGGGAATAGTCGATGCTAGAGGGCGTGCCATCCACAGACCTACTCTGAAGGTGTAACAGAGTATGGACAATCGAGTTCTGCCTTACTGCTAAGCAGACGTTTCTCTTGGACGGTCACAATTGCGTCAGTGGCGATCACTCTAGTTCCCTGTGGATGTCAAGTCCAAATCGCCGACATTTTCCTCGACGAAAGCCCATCCAAATGCAGACAAACAACTGGAGTTTCGGTGTTTCATGCTACAGGCGAAGAAGCTTATCCAGCATGTGCGCAGAACAGACTCAGGCCCGAATCCGTCACCCCATAGTGAGGTAAAATTGTGGACCATATGAAGCAGCTGTCTTACGTGTCGATGGTTTCCTTGGAAACCCGTTCAGTGCAGATAGACGAATGAACCGTGTATGAGGGCCAAAAGAAGTCTGTCGAACGAAGGATAATTAATTGTCCTCACGGGATGCAACCAACTACATTAAATTTAATGTATCACCTGGGGAGCATGACCGAAATTCCCTGTAATCTTCTAGGTGTTTATCGTGACGCACTGAGTCTATGAGAGCAGTTAATTTCTGCCAAAAGCGTGCGTGTCGCGTGTTAGAAGGAGACTTTTTAATAAAGTCAGCCACTTTTGTCCATTTCATTTCCAGATTGTGGCCACACTCCCACAGTCGACAGGGGCATGGAAAACTGAAAAGTGTGGAAAAGTCTATCTCCACGGCAAATCAGCGCATGTTATATCGTTACTTGGAAGGGGAATGCAAGTAATTATCTTGAAGTTGTTCTTTTTAACATTTTTTATCGTGCGTGATTGTTTTCCACTCCAGTATAGCCTAACACATACACAGTAGGTACCAGGTCATTTATAGTACGAGTATACGAGATTTTTAACCGTGTTAGCAGTTGCGTTTATGAGAGGTCACCGCTCTTATGTCCCCCCCATAGATGGGAACTGGTTGACAGCGTCGTCCAGGACGGTTGAAATCTAACTGTGACCAAAGATGAATCAACAGAAATAAATTTTAAACTTTTCAACCGTCAGGGAGTCAGTGTGCTATCCTTCCCTTTCCGCCGTTTTTCCCCAACTGGCCTTGAGAACCGGTTTTGCAGTAGGGCTGTTTACTTGACGCGAACTGCTTGTGTAAAGATCAGGCCCTAAAGGGATGTTATCCTGGTGCTGACGTAAGGAACAGTCACTTTGGGTTACCTTAACCAAACTAAAACTTCCGTCTTTTCTGGAGATTATGCCTTTCATACACTTCATTTTCATAGTGTTCGCGCCAATCACAAGGGCAATACCAAGCGATTTTCCGGTAAAAAAGAACCAATGACGTCGCATCTCGCATCAAAGCACATTTTATTTGATAGAACGCCAAAACGATCCTGAATACCGAATCTTACCTCTGTATCTTTGCAATTGCTAACACCCACATCAACCATGTACATCGGAAAATTAGTAAGGCTCTTAAGTCTATGACAGGAAACTGTTGTGTTTGATCGTTTTATGCATATACCTTATTTTTTACTTAACTTCCTTTGGAATATATACAGCTGGACGTCTCTGTGGGAAGGAAATTTTATAGCGGCTGGCCAAACACCACTTTTATAAATACTGACTCTTAAACGGAACTGTAAAACCTTATTTACATGGCCAATTTCTGTTTTAAAACTAAATAAATATAGTTTTTGCGTCTTTGTACAGTATGCTTTCATTTCGGAACCTGTTTTCACAACTGCCTGGTGAAGATTTCTTGTTTGGGTCTCCTCTGGATCATACTTCTGTTTCCTGCAGTAGTTTAACGGGCTGTTGTTCACTTGCTAGAATCACCTTATACCCAGTTGTTACACTTTGTCCTTGCTCTTCGCTTTCAGCGATTGGCTTTTTCTACTCGCCCGTCGTTCTGCTTCGTGCCAACCAAACGACCAACTAGCGTAGACCGAAAACCGACGAACATGATTTCGTTGCTACGCTTTATCAGCAACCACCTATTAAACCACAAAGTATTTCCATTCAGAGACTTTGAGCACACATCTTACGGGTGGTCAATCAAATCAAAGTGTCTCCCACGACACAACTTATGTATGTCAGCAATCACCATTTGCTAGTTGAAAATTTCCACCGTCCAACAGCCTTGAATTGCTTGCACAGCCCTTCGATAAGCAATACCTGAAGAAACCACGCATTTTTATCTCCTCTTTTTATTATTTAATTCATTCTTTGGGAATCTTCCAGCTTTCTTTTTGAGAAATGCTACGATAACCCCGCCCAACAAAATGTGCCGAAAACAAACAGACCGAACGTCTCAGATTTTGCGTAAGGTTGACATAATTTAAGATGATGCTTGAACACAAACTACGAACATATTATGCCTAATTACAAGTTACGCAAATTATGGTCTAGAAAATGCTCTTCCGCAGTTTTTTGAATAAGCAGCCTTCGTTAAAGGTACGAGATTTACTGCCCAAAAAGAATAACTTAAAACGAACAATATTCAAGCGGTTTGACTAAGTCAAGCCTACACATATACCGGCACTCGAATGTTAAATCGAGAAACTTGACGAATGGCGGTTGAGTTAGACACTGTTGCCAGGTCCATATTCTGGTGAAAATTAAAAATACCGCAAAATTCATAGGAAGGAGAAGAACTTGCAGCCTGACGAATAGTAGAAACGAGTTACTGCGTCGTTTTGCAGTATTCCTAGCCACGCCTGATGACGTGTTCTAATAAATTAAAACGCATTGATTTGCCATGAGGGTTGGTTCACCAGTATCGGTCGCCATCCCCACAAACCTTCGAATGCCGGAGTCAATTAAAATGGAAATGAAAGCATACAAAAGAGCAGGCAAAATGGCCGCTTCATATTGTCCAAAATTTTACCTCACTATGGGGTGGTGGATTCTGGCCTTGGTCTGTTCTGTGCACATGCTGGATAAGCTTCCTCGCCTGTAGCATGAAACACCGAAACTCCAGTTGTTTGTCTGCATTTGGATGGGCTGTCATCGAGGAAAATGTCGGCAATTTAGACTTGCCATCCACAGGGGACTAGAGTGATCGCCACTGACACAATTATGACCGTCCAAGAGAAACGTCTGCTTAGCAGTAAGGCAGAAATCGATTGTCCATATCCCGTTCCACCTTCAGATTAGGTCTGTGGATGGCACGCCCTCTAGCATCGACTATTCCCGATGGCCGTTAACAGGGCGTTAGCATGTGACCGATTAATGGAGAATTTTCTAACACTGTCAGCAAATGAAGACTTTAGGTTGAACTGCAGTTCTTCTCACCCTGGTGTTCGTGAATTATCAACGCATACCGAAAACTTATTGATAAATAGCCATTGCAGCCTCTGTTAACAAGACTTGCCGACCCTCTATTACTACTAACTTGCGACCACCTGCGAGGACTTCAGATGGTCGTTTCAGGGCAAAATGAAATTGCATGCTTTCGTTTTACATTTGGATAGGCCGTAGGGGACCTGTCTCGTGATATTATCCAGCAACAGCAAAAATTAACAAATAAATCGAAGGCTCCAATTCGTGTCGAGACCCACAAACAGGGTTTCAAGGTGACACATCTGTTATTTACTGATATCAGGAAGTGCTGCGATTGGTATTATTTCGGAGCATGTGGCGGTGTTAATGAGGTAAATAAATTTAAGAAACAGGGAGCTCTGTCAGCGCAAAGCAATGTGGACAGGTTTGGTGCAATTGCTGCCGGAATGTCCTTACGGAGGCCTTGATGTGGTGAAATCGGGCATGTGATTCTGGGATTCTGGGCAAATTTTACTCTCGCCCTTCAGCATAATTTGGCGTGCATTACCCTTCATTCTTCCATCTGGACAGTCTTCCTCTCGTTCAGTTTATTAGTGGGGGGGTGGGGGGGTGTGGGTGGAAACTGAGAGGCCATAGGAGTGTCGTAGTATAAAACAGTTAATAAGAAGTTCCACCTCAAATGTCATTGGCTGCTCACATATTAGCAACCGTTGTATCCTGTCGGTATCTGTGTGCGTCTGTGTTATGGTTTTTCCTATTGTAAGCAGAATAATCAAGAACAAATGAAGACACGCAATTGGTCGTAGATTTTCGTAAATGCTATTTAGAAGAATGGATGATACAACAGTTTCCTCATATTTGAAACGCGAGATAGTGGGCCGCGCCCTGGAGGGTAAGGAAGCCAAGTTTCCGAGTTCAGTTGTAAAGTCCTGCGCAGACATAAATCGTCTTTTTAGTAGAGGATTTTGGCAGAGTTGAATCATTCATTTGACCCATTTTTGAAAAACCTGGTGGCCTCGGTGGGATTAGAAGCCATGCCAGCAAGGGGTAGGCTTAAGTACATCCAACGCTCTCGCCAGCTGATCTACGAGGCCCCACCGGGAGCCGTGAGTTTAATCACACCTGGGACAAGTTGCCCGCCCAGCCTACTGCAACGTGTGGAATAAACCAATTATGATATAGTAAGCTAACTGCCTAAGCAGGATTTCCTAAGCAATCAATCTAAAACCCACCAGATGTCTACCAGGCACAATTAATTAGTAGATGATTTTAGCAGATGGTGGTATGATTCCATACGTTGCAGAAGGCTGGGCGGGTAGCCTAACCCGTGTGATTAAACTCACGGCTCCAGGTGGCTAGAGAGTTGGCTTTACGAAAGCCTTCCCCTTGCTGGTGTGGTTTAAAATCTCACCGAGGCCACTAATGTTTTCACAAGTGGGTCAAAGCAATCGGTTTTATCGAAAGTGCGTCGTTTGCACCACGCGTTCACGCTTACCTCCATCCTTCTTAACCTCGTCGTGCCGTCAGAACACGAGAGAAATGCGAACTGAGCTCCAGGTAGATGCAGCGATAGTCTGTCTCATTAAAAATAAACTCCCGCGCAGGTCATGGCTCCGCGCACCTTCGTGGGTAGTTAATTACTCTGGTCGTCAAATAAATAGTTAATGAGAAGTCACAACTCAAATGCCATTGGCTGACCACATCTTAGCAACCGCTGCATCCTGTCAGTATCTGTGTGCGTCAGTGTTATGATTTGTCCTGTTGTACGCAGAATAATTAGGAACAAATCAAGACACGCCCAAACTCGTGGATGTCCGGAAGCGTTATTTAGAAGCTCGGATGATGCAGCCGTTTCCTCGTGCTTGAAATGTGAGAAAATATGCCACGCACTGTAGGGTAAAGGGGACGAGTTGCCGAGATCAGTAAGTTGAGTTGTGCACAGATATGAATCGCTTTTATCAAAAATGCATAGTTTTTCAACTAGAATTTTTACTGCGCCATCATTCACACTCATCTCCATCCTTCCTACCTCTGCCGTGCAGTCAGAACACGCTAAGGATACGAAGTGAACGCCAAGTAGATGCGCAGGTCACGGCTCTGCGCACCTCACGGATCGGGACGGTTGTAAACCACCTGGACGTCTATGTATCAACTGTACCCACTCCCGATTCTATCGTCTTGAAATCACCTTGTCATGGAAGTAGGCATTGGAATAGATCCCAATTTCTCTGTTGCCATAAAGCAACTGACGAAAAAGCTTCTATCGTGCTCTCTAAACAGTGCTACTCCCCCCTGCCTTGTTTAAATTCCGTGGAAATTAATGCGCGAACTTAAAATAGTCCTTGGGTAAAAAGAGGTATTTAGGCTTCGTCCGAAAGTTGATAGAGATATTTAAGCTGAAATCCATCTGCTTTTGCGGACTAACAAGCTGCTAAGAGGCAGTTAGCAAATAACACTGATATTCCTTAGCGAGCTATTGTGTTACCGCCTTGTGTCCAAACCATCTAAGCGAGAGACTGCAGCCTAGGGGCCTCCTGCAAACCCCATGCCAATAGGTGAAGTTTACTTGAACTTTGGAAGATACCATAACTCCGATCGTTGTCTTCTTCACTAAGCAAGGTTGGAACTGCTTCAATTGAAGGTTTTATGAAGCAAAACAACTCCTCTTTTCGTGTGCAGCTGGAATCTTTGACAAGGCAACAGCTATGTGACGGGAAATGGAGCTGCCTGCGGCGTAAAAGCTGATAGTATTGGCGAAGGCACAGTAAATATTGAGGGCAATTTTTCGCTGAGAAGGTCCTAGTGGATACTTATTATAAGGATCAAGGTGGATTTGTTGCTAGCAAACACATATAATAATTTTGATCCAATCACAGGAGATTAGCGTATATGCAGAAGTCCCGAATCCAGGCTAAATGGTGATGATTCTGCTTTAGTTTGTACAACTGACCGATGAAAGTTAAAAGGGAATACATGTCCGTTTCAGCATCCCGGCCTTTGTTGGTACTGTTTATCGAGGTTATTTTTTTGAAAAAAACGTTCAAACTGACTCCTGGGCCGGGTTATGCTTATATTTAACCTATTGGATGATTTTTAAAGGTCGATAAACCAACCGAGCATTATTGTTGAATGCTGTATGTTAGGCAAAATTAAAACTGGGCATGACACTAACTCCAACGTGATATTCCTGGTAGGGGGTTTCCGCTACACCTTCCTATGAAATTATACTCGCCCATTGTCTCAATTAAAAGAGAACCATATCGTCCCTGGCCAGGTGATTTGAGAACAGAACGTTTTTGCTGTGTTACCAGGAGGCTCTGGGGGTCCAGTCAAGTTAAGCCGACGTACCACTAGTTGCTGACGCTGGAAGCTATTCAGGACGTTTACTTGGTTTGCAAGTGATGGAGACCGAGAATGAGAGAGAGAGAGAGTGGGGGTAGCAATACGCGAGCAAAGTCGAAACAACTGTTGTCTTACTGGCTTGATCGATACACAGCCTCTGCTATTGTCTACATGACCACTTTTTGGTTTGCTAGACGATTGCGCGCTTACAGTCCCTTCGGGTTTTGCTCAGATTTAGATATTTTTTCTCAAGGATTTCATTTATATGGTTTTCAAAGCATAGACTCAGCCATAAGCGGGTAGTTCGAATGAACAATTGTGACCACACCGTCTATCACTGGAACTACATGGTCACCCCAGGTGTCCACCTTCCTAGCCATTACCTTCAACGCATAGATATTTTTAACGGCAAAATAGGTATACCATGTTGGAAAGATTGCACAGATTCAATCTCCCCTGTTCGTTTCACTGGGCATGACTGAATTATGTCAGATGGATTTGCGCTCGAAATCAGAAACCGACAGAGTATTTTTCGTCAGTGCCTAAGGCCCCGGACGTATTTTGATCCTTCAGTTAGCAAAAAAAGGACGACGCTCTCTTTGCTTTGAGATGCTTGAGGTCTCCCACAAAAATAAATTGAGAAAGTGCCATCAAAGATTGACTCAGGATAACCCCATCAGGTGAGAAACTTTCAAGTTACAATAGTTGGTAACGTATAGGTTCCTTACTTGGACCGTGGGGAGTGGATAGGAAGGCACGCCCTTAATTCACCCGCCCTCTGCAACCACCATACAAATATGCGACTGAACAGAATTAACTGGAGATCTCATGGGGTGCAGTGTCCGACGGGGCATTCGTATCGGTTTTAGAAAATGAAGGAGCATTGCATATTCGACAGGCCGGAGGCGGACTCCAGGTGAATGCTTGTGCAATAAAACTGTAGGCGCCTCTTAGCTCGGGCATCAGAGCAGAGTCAGTTTTTGGGCATAAAACACACATACAACCACAAATGAGAAAAATCGCCCATCGAACTCGGCGAGGAAGTCTGTTCGATCACCGGAACCATTTTCGTATTCAGCTGAGATTTCGAACGCGCGGATGGCTCCTACACCGGAAAATCGGTGGTCACTTGAGGGCTACTTAAGATCAAAGAGGTTTAAAGTGCATTGACCTCTCACTGCCTGCATTCATCCTGTTCCTATGGTGAGACAAACCGAAGGTGGCCGTATGCACAATGACTCATCTGGCATCGCGTCCTCGTCTACTTATGTCAATTACGTTCAGGTCGATTAATACGCACAAAAACAGACTTCATTCATCGATGATATATACTGATGAATTAAGCCCGTCTTTTACTCAGTCCGGAGGACTCGGCAATATGTTTGGTAAATGGCATTCTGTACCACAAAATTTTGTGAGTTATTTGCTAATTACTATCGACAGGTGAACTGTAGGTTTGCAGATTCCGCCCCGATCACTCCTCTTGCTTTTGTCCTGGAAGGATTAAAACGGACTGCAGAAGAAATTAGAAGGAATGACTGACAAGAGAGCATGTCCGCGTGAAACGCTCAAAACACATCTTTTCAGCCAAAATGAGTTCCGAGGCAACAACGCCATCACTTTTAGCGCGCTTAAGCTAATTGGTAAGTTCTAGGATAAAACGGTCATTTTTCGACTATTTTGCCGTCAATCGTGCTTTGCTTATCCATTTTCCTTGAAGACCGAAAATAGGCGTACTCGTATCATACAGACCCAAACATACTTTGCGCATTGACAGTGTTTAGGACTGTTGCTACCTCCACGGCAGCTGACCACCAGACAAACACAGTAACTGCCCTCTAGCGCTATCTGAAAGCATTTTAAGCTTTTCTTCAGCGTCGCGTTCCAGATCCACTTGTGCAAAACCTACCTCATCCAACATACGGCTTCACTAACAGCTGTCGATTAGACATGGCATCTCAACAGTCGTAGTTGGGCCCTCATGTACTGCGCGTAAATTGCACAGTAAATGAGCGCGCATCAACACTGAAAATTCGAAGCTGACAGTGAAAATATCCAGTATGTACGTGGTTATTTGGACACCACATTCAACATTTGGGGAAGTTCCTGCTTTGCGACCTCCTGACAGCTCGTCACTCGGCTCTGACATCCGATAAAACACAAAAAACGAATCTGGAGGCACTTTTGTGGGACAAACCTGCAGTCGGTTTTTACGAAATGCACACCGGTGAGTGTTATCTGAGGGTATTTCAGACGTCAGTATTTAGGGCTTGGATGCCACCACTGTAGAAAGTTCAGTGTGCACATAACAGCATGGAAAAATAAAGCTAAGAAAAAGAGATTTGACAGTTGCTTCGGTATAGCATGGACGCGAAATGACGGCCAAATCAACCATTACTTGGACCAAGGCGATTCGATCAACTTGCTAACTTGCGTTTAAAAAATGACTACTCCAGCGGTCACAATTCAGAGAGAAAATTTTCAAAGAACCTTTGTCAGTTTACTCGCCCAACATTCGAGTCTATGAAAAAAAAGTATTAGAGCTAGACTTTGCAAATCAAGCTGCCGATGTCTGCAAGAAGTCAGAAGTAAATGCTTTCGAATCAATAAATGGGAAATTTCCTAAACGCCCAAATACAAAAACACGGAAGGGGATCGATAGACAGTCATAGGACAGACGTTGACGAATGACGTCCAGGTCTTATCAACTTGAGGGCAAGAAAGTGGGCGACACGCGTGAGACGGGTGTCCAGTACTCACCCGAGCCCGAAACTTACACTCACTTATAGGCATTTCGGCCACGCCTTGCAAGTGAAACTCAACGGGAAGATGAACTTCAGGTTGTTGAGTGCAATCAGACCACAGCAGGGGACGCTAATCGGCTATGACCGAGGATATCTGCGATCTCAATTGACAGAGTTTCAAGCCGTGATGGCAAATGCAATTAATTTCTCTCCTTCTCCTCCTCCACCACCCTACCACCACCACCACCACCTTCTTCTTCTTTTTATTATTAGTCTCCCTCTTGTCCTCGTCGTTATTGTTATCGTCTTCCTCCTCCTCCTCCTCCTCCTCCTCCTCCTCCTCCTCCTCCTCCTCCCTCCAAGTAACTTAAGGCATGCCTGGCTGAGCTTTCAAAGTACATGTTGTTTTATGTTTGTAAAAAGCCAATAGCACAGGAACGGAACGGACGCACACCCACACACGCATCATCTGGCAAGTCCGAACTGGACGTAAGCAGCCAGGCTGTACTCAAACTCATCCAGTTCTCTATGGGAATTACATTTAAAATTTAGTAATTACCGCATTCAGGTCGTTTTACAGTTTGGCTGACAGTTCTGACAGCAGAAAATACGAACTAAAAAGTTTGATGTAATGTTTGAGGAGGACGCCTTTGACAAAAATAATGTGCTACGGTCACATTTCGTAAAGTGCGCGATTGCGAATAGAGGTTGACGTTTTTAAACTTCCAGATGAAAGCCAAAAGAAGTTTTCATGTGTAAGAGTAAAAAAAGGTTGTGAGGCCCTGGAGGGCACGCACTTAAATTAGGCCTGTCAACAGCCAATTAGCCACGGCTCCTGCGCCGGACGGGCTATGGTCGTGTTGACTGTGAAGACGACTAGTAAAGAGTGCACCTGTTAGAGTCGAAAAATGTCTAAATATAAGCAAACATTGCAGAATGAATAGAGCATTAAGGTGAAGTTAGATTGTCCAGAACAGCACTTTCACGTGTGGTTGACAACGACTGAGGCAGAATACTGTGGCCATCCGAATAGCATCCATCAACAAGTCCTTTCAACGCAGGAAAACCAAAAATAGTGTGATTTTGTCACAAAACACCAAGGAGAGCTGAAAACGAAGTCCTGGATATTGTGAGTTATCCATTTTCGGGGGGGTTATAATCAAGGCTAACACCAATAGCTAATAAATTCCTCGTATTCTGCAAGTCAGCTCTGTCAGCTTATCTACGGCACTCCCATACACCTCAACGGCCATCCAGATTGAAAGGGTTGCTGATATTAGACCGCAAATTTGACTGAAAGTATGAAAAATACCCAGTCAACTCATTTATGGAGACAGTCTATCAAACGCCCGTAAAAAATCGGCCCGAAACCACTATCACGACCCAACTTGTGTCCAGCCCCCGGTTGAGCATCAGTGTCTGCAACTCGTATGGTGCACGAAGATGTGTTACCCCATGAATTTTTAACAGAAATTCACACATGTGTTTCGTTTAAAAATATTACTTGACTAGGGTTGTAATGATTAATTATCATGCAGCATAATCCCAACATATTTCAGCCATATCAGGATACCAAATTTTGAACGAGCCTCGTTCCAACCACCTGCAAAATGAAAACTCTGTAAAAAACCGTCTAATTAAGTATTATGCATTTTTTGAATAGGCCTTCTGTCGTAAAATATACGTCACTGTATTCATTTTGTAGCAAATTACATCTTATTTGAATGTTTTATGTAAGGGAAGTGTATCTTCTAGTTTTTACAAATCTTTTACAATTTTCAAATAATTATTTAACTGACCTGGCGTTAAACGTGCAGTCAGGGTTTCTAAGCTACTTGCCATATACAGTCGCCTAAAATCACATATTTTTCTAAGGTTTTATGACGACATCATTAACTGCTCATCAAGTTTTGCAATGGAGGTTGAGCTCGTTGCATACATTATAAGGAGAGTTAATAAATGGACAGTTGCGATCCTTTGTGAATTGAAATTTCAAAATTTTGAAAAATAGCATAATAGGAAAAGTTTTTAAAATGAAAGATAAACTTTCCTCAGGTATAAAGTTGAAGAAGTAGTAATTTGTACCCAAGGAGAGCCAGAAGGAATATTTTACTGTATGCTTTCTATAAGACATAGTTGAAGTTAGAAAGGCATTTAAAATCAATCTCGAAAATGAAAACTCAATGAGTATTCATTTTTTAGAGGGCCGTTTTTGCAAGCAGCCGGAAAGAATCTCGTTCAAAGGGCAGCATCCTGCTGCGACTGTTAAATACTGGGATTATGCTGCAGGATGGGTAATATTACAACCCTAATTTAGTAGTTTTTGGTCCGCATTTACGTGAGATGACGAATCTATTGTAAATGTATCACATCGTTTGCCTTTCGAGAACCATTGCTAAATGCGAGAACAGAAGGCCTTACCACCCAGCAAGCGAGTTTCCCAAAAACTCTCATAGATGCGTGTCTTTTCAAAACCGAATTATTCCTTCCATTCAAAGACGAACTATAATCGCAAAATGCCTTGCTACGAAATGAGCTGGAATGATGACTGTTCAGCCATCTACGCCACAAAAACTAAAGTGCAATTTACGCAGCGAACTGGGAATATGCTTTCAACATGTAGCGTACCACGGAATGTAGCGTACTCGGAATGTGGTTTTCTCTCAGTCAGTTTAAAAAACTTCCCAAGGATTTTCCCAATTAAAAGATAATGAAGATTCTGTTTATATGACCGAAGAATTTTGATGCGTGTTATTTGTGTCGTGACTCAAAGAGACATAATTGGGAGGCTCTACAAAGCCATACTACCGAAAGCCATTACCACAAACGATCACAAAATCAGTTTTTTTTGGTAATCGGCATGTTCAAAATGCTATTTGGTGGTGCGACGTGGTCAAAATACAATTTGACGCGAAAAACAATGTGAACCACATGGTTGAACAAAAAAGGAAGACAACAAATTGCGATGTTGTACACCTCAAAATGCATCTCACGGGCTAACCAAACGGAAGAATTAGACGGCGCTAGTGGAGGTGGCAGGGAAGTGGCTATTATGAAGTTGACAGCATGTGATCAGGCCGATAGCGATCCATTTTCGTGTCTGTAACATTGAGGTGGGTGCAACCAGCATGTTTCCGGTCGAGGTGGTGACTACTTACAACATTGGGCATACAAATGATTGAGAGGTGGCTATTTCGACGGCTTCAAATGCATAACGCAGAGGGCATGTGAAAAAGCGTCCATCTGTCAGCCTTTTTGCAGCCAATGTCTTCCTTTCGAAACAAGCTCCACCACGGATGGTTACAGAATTTGCGTAGTATTGCAGCAGAAAACCTAGTTGGCTGAATAAATATGCCTCACTTCTTTATGTTTCAACCTCGGGGTCTATGCAAGTGGCACGGATAAAATAAACCTAAACAATGAGAAGCGTAACTCCGATTGCATCAAACTAACTATGTGGAGCAGAATCAGGGAAATATCGAAATTCTTAAAGATAACGGCTGCACCTGGAATCTAGGGTAATATAACACCATATCGGAATTAAGAAACCGGCCATGTGGCTTCCCTCTAAGAGTATGCTCTAATTCGGTAGTTCCATAATGTGAAAAATCCAAGATATTTTCTTATTGATCTCTTGACTGTGGTTTTATCGTTTCATGTGCTCCTTTCGTGGGCATTAATTTTCATTTTCCAGTACGAGGCGCACTATATGACTCCTAGCATTTGGTTAACAGGCCCTTCAACCTACTATAAAAAAATGTCCACTGCTGCCAAGGAAAGACGCCTGTGGAGCGCGTCCTCTGGAAGAAAAGATCAAGTACTGTCGTAATTTAGGATGACCTCGGCGATGCGCTGCGTACACTTCCCTGAAAGTTACCGGCGATCAAACGTGCTGTCTCTCGTCAACAGTATGAATATTTTAATTTTAGTCCCCAGCTTGCATTGGACTGGCGACTGGTTGCATTTGGCGGCTTAGAAACTGAGGAGTACATATATTTCTTTACAATTGCCTTGGCCAGTCTACTGACTGATGTTATCGTTCATGTTTTAGGACTTTCTTCTCGTTATTAAGGACCATCCAAATTTTCATCTACCGCAATGCGTCTTACTGTCAAGGTCAAGTACGATTAACCTCAAGTTCATTGGCACAAAATTGAAAGTGTGCTAGAGTTGTAAAACTGGAATGTCTTTTTCCGCCTTCACACGCGGTCGGCCAGCCGTGCGCTTGTCATCAACACAGATGCCGGCTTTGTGCAGTTCACTTAGCAGTACTGCTAATCACATCAGCAAGTGTTGAAGGAGCAGCGTAAATTCAACGTACGTGTACACTTCACGGCTTAGAACTCCTAACTAGCCGGTCTTCAAGATAAAGCTGTACCACATAACGGTTGCCGTTCATTCCAACTTTCTACCATCTGCCACTGCATCTCCTTGTTGACAAGTGTAGTTTTCTCACTGAACTGCCAGATCATGAGCGTCTTCTCGAATATCATCCCACCCCAAACCTTGGCCTGACAACTCATCAAAACTGCAGACGCGTGCTCAGATAAGCACAACTGAAAGTACAGCAGCTCTTTGCAAACTTGTATAAGTGGGAAAAGTTGTTGGTCCAGTTAAGATCTTAGAGACTGCGCAGGACAGAAACAGTGCAACATCAACTGAGAAAAAGAAAATGCCCCTTATATTTTGCCTTGAAGTTCCGAGATAGAGCAATCGCATGAAACCGTATAACAGCAAGTATTCAGTAGAGATTGGTTGCAGAAAAATACGAGAATTAGGTGATTGATCCTTTCCAGCGCATTTGCCATCCTCAATCAGCCACTCACCTTAGAGTGAGATTCTAACGCTGAGGAGATTGCATATAAGCAGAAGAGGAATCTTGTTTAGTTCACCGGAAAATAGTAAAATAATGCTTTAACGTGTGACCATAAATTGAGTGCCGTAAGCAAAACACTTGTCACAGTGACAGCAAGCGGCTAATTAAAATGATTCGCTGAGAGTGAATGAAAAAAAAAGTTAAATGACCGTTTGCTCAAGCTAGCATGAAGTTCACTGGCCCAGAAAGGCACGAGACTGTCCTTTTACTCCCTGAGTCACGACTAGCAGACCCCATAATATGCCAGTAATCTGCATCCGATAAATTATATGTCAATATTTACTGTTAATTCCTCGTATGAAGGACACATTGCAAGGTGCAAAACGTGATATCGCCTCATGAACTGACCCTGACCCTCATTCTTCGGTGCCTACTACATGTCGACCGGTTACTGCAACACAGCAAACAATTATGCTGAACTCGTCGCTTTCCCACAAAGTCAATAGTCATGATCAGAGTCTGCATGTTCACTTCTTCTGAGCGCCACATGAAGCGGAAAGCTTCAGCATACGTTGAGGGCGAAAACGTGAATGGGGAGTTAGTTAAAGTGAGTCATATTCCAAGGCCTCCCCAACACAGCAGCATTCCATATTTTGTACGCGAATTATTAGCCCGCTGCCTAAATTTTGATCCGATGACGAGCAATCAAATAGTGTTAACGTTTCCTGCACATATTCGGTACCATCACATGCACTTGCCTTAAAGGGTCTTTCATAGGCTGGAAGAGCATATCGATGCTTCCACATACTTATTACCTAAAAAGATAGGGTTAAGTCGAATTCGTTTTGAAGGGAAGAATTTTTTAAGTTTCCAAAAAACTTTCAGCTATGCAAGCTATTAAGTTGTGCTCATTTTCGGTCAAAGGGCCTACTTTCCTCCGATTTAGCAAGGATTCCCAGAAAGTACGCAACGCGATCCATGTATCGAGTAATACCTCGAGCAATTGCAATGTTAGGTTCCATAATCCATCACGAATAAGGAAGAATCGTGAATTTTTCGCAAGCCCGCTAAAATACGTGTTTCTACGTGTAACCTAAATGATGATCCCAAGGCACTCGAATGTCTTGTAAAAGTTAGCTTAATACATCACACTTTACAAAATAGATAGTTGACGTAAAAGACTATAATATCGTCTTATGGACATTTCTATACTATCAAATTTACAGTGCGGCATAATATTTAATTGGCTGTTGTTTAATTTTGAGCTCACAGTAAGGTTAAACCCAGTAACGAATGGGACTATAAACATAATGGTAGAAAATTTCCTTGTCAGTGTCAAGACGAACAACTAAGTAAACTTCATAAGTCCCTTCTACAGGAGAAGAAGACTCTCCGGCCGGGCTTCCTTGTTTGAGGGTCCCTGCTAGGGGTTCGGTTTCCGATCGAAGAACCAAGTTATTTTGCTCTGCTGATGCTGTTTATTCATAGGGCGCAGAAAGTTCCACAGGTCTTCCTGAATGAAATGAAGCCCTTTATCGTTTTCAGAACATGCTCAAAATATGGATTCTGCTCTTTTATGTAGTACTGAAACTGCTGTTGAGTCCTCAGTATTATTCTCTGACGTTCAATTGAAAGTCTCTCATCTTTATCCTCCTCCTCCTCCTCCTCCTTCTCCTCGTTATTCAGGTTTTCTTCTTTATCTTCACTTACTGACTGCGTTAACTCAGACAAGTTCTCATTCGTCTTGGGGATGGAGTAGGCATTGATGAGTGCATAGACTTATTCTGCTTCCTCAGTGCAATTCTCAACTCCTTCACCCCAGGTAATTTTGCCCATTTCACAGCCTTCTCGACAACCTCATTATGAATCTACTCCCGTTAGAAGACCTTGCAGTCGTGGATTGCATCTGGCCACAATTATTTTCGAGCATAAATTGAAAGTTTTATTTTTTTCCTTTTTTGAGAGCAGACGGAATTACTGTAACGCAGGCTTTGATGATAAATTTCATCCATCGAATCCATTGCATTGACCAGGTGCTGCAGATAGTTGTGTGTGGTGAGGGCCTTAAGTGTACGCATCAAGCCTTGGCCCGTAAGTTATATGAGGGAGGTGCATTTCGGTCTGCACAGACAGACCTCCGGGTGCCCTCGGGCATTGTCTAGGAGTAACAACTTCAATTCAAGGCCTTGGTTGTGGAGGCGTTTCTACATTTCAGGCGTGAAGCATCGATGGAAGCAGCCGGATGAAGTGACTTTGTGTAATGCATCCTGTAGACAGGCAGGGTGGTCCTATTCATGACGACGCTGGCCTTTGCAGACCGCTATATCAGGTGTTACTTGAGCAAGTTGGCAGCAACCTTACCATACATTCTGAGCGTGATTTGGTCATTTTGTGACCTCAAGCTAGGAGCTTTGGCCTCTTCCTTTATCATGTATGTTCTCGATAGCATTTTCTTTCAGAATAATCCTGTCTCATCTACGTTGAAGCATTGTGTTGACCTGGATCCCTTCTCCTGGATGATTAGTTAAAGGTCTTCAGGTATCTCCTTGCAGCTTTTACGTAGATAAAGTCTAGCTCACTATCCAATCTCACATTAACTGGGCTATAATGGTTTGAAACCTTTTCAAAACACCCTCTGCTGGCACAAAAACTTCCAGGGCGTGTTAGAACCGATGTTTTTATTGAGGTGAACTTCGTATAAAGATTCAAGTCATTCTCCTGAATCACGAGGGGCCTCCAAGGTGATGATATTTTTACGACGTTGCTGTATCCATAATCCGTATTAATCAGTATATTCAGCCTAAAGGACAGGAAAACTAAAAACTAAATTGAAACGGTTCAGTAATTTATGAAGAATAGTGAAGTTGTAAAACATTATTTACAGGTCATTTTAGTATGCAAAATGTATAAAATTTGTAAGGAAATATAAACGGAAAAAAGGTGCGGCATTTGTGAAATAATAGTAAACAACGCGTTCATTGCATTTGTAACATGAAAGGACGGCTTTAATCTGAACTGTGCATGGGTTTATTTTGGTCGAAATCTGTTTCATAGAAGCATCTCTTGGAGAGTAACCTTCTTACTTCGACCGCCTTACTCTTAGCAGTGCAAGGTGCTTACAATCACGTCATTTTGCCGTCCTACGCTTGTAGCAGTCTCCTCAAATTTAAAAACTGAAAACTTTTACTGGTTTCTCTAGCGTCATCACATTTTTCGGACGCTTAGATACACTTCTGGTTTGCTGAACGTTCAGGCAGCTTGATATTTTTTTAGAATAAGTTAGAGACACTGAAAGTAATCAGCACACTTATGAAGAATACGGGTGAGTTGAAATGAAATGCAGGAAAATTATGTACAACTTAGGTCATAGAGTACAGTGGCAGTATATACACACAGGATTAAGATCTAAATTATTTATTTAATTAATTTATTATTTATTTATTTATTTATTTATTATTATTTATTTATTATTTATTACTTATTTCTTATTATTTTATATTATAAATATAATATAATAGTGATAATTTATAATATATAATAACATATATTTTATATTATATATATATTATTATTTATATTATTATATATAATTATATTATTATATTATATTATATTATTATATATTATATATATATTGGGGGGTTGGAGGTCCTTTACATCTGGCTTCTGAAGGGTTGGAGGTGCATAATCTTATATATATATTATATTATATTATATTATTATATTATATATTTTATATTATTATATTTTATTTATATTATTATTTATTAATTTTTTAATTTAATTTATTTAGAATAAGTTAGAGACACTGAAAATAATCAGCACACTTGTGAAGAATACGGGTGAGTTGAAATGAAATGCAGGAAAATTATGTACAACTTAGGTCATAGAGTACAGTGGCAGTATATACACACAGGATTCAAGTAAAAGAACACTAGTATCCTAGTGAATGGCTAGCTACTTCCAACTCCTCCACCCGATATGGTGTGATCATGGCGTCTGCGCCATCGCCAAGACTCAGCGTGACTTGCATTGGCCATAAAGATTAAAAAAACATTTTATAACTGTTTTGCTGAGTGTAAGTTGCATTGATTAACTATTAAGAAATATAAACTAAACTAGAATATTTTCTAATAATTATGTAATCATTAGCGTCCCGAAGGCTATGCACATTCTGAACGGGTATCACATCTTTCAATGGTACAGTACAGTGCAATATTTTACGTTAAAAAGGTACATTTCCATAGGAAAGTGACGTTTTTTAGAATTTGTTAAGAAATTTCTTGCCCGTTTTAAATTTTTTAAAACCTTAGAATACTCACCAGCAGAAGATTTCACATCGATTTTGATGGTAAAGTTATGAATACTTATTAATGAACTCGAAAATTGGACATGAGCACTTTTGATGTTTTTTTGGAAGATTTCATTAACGTCGCAGTGCTGAGAAAAAAATCGCGGTGCCAGTGAAAATTTTGGAATTACCTGAATTTTCGAAACCAGAAACGTGGATGCACGATGTATCACTGCAGTTTGTTATTCTCTTTTCATCAGGCGACAAACTGAGGGAATGGACATGAGTGACCTTGAGATCCGCAGACAACTCTTACGGCCAGGTGGTGGACGGTAGTTCGAAAAGACCGCATGGTACTGCGGGTGATTTAACCGCGAATTGTGCGTTCTTCTAGTTAATTTAACAACCTTGTGTCAGCAACCCTTACAATCGGAAGTCGTATCCAGGTTTTTCAGAACATACAAGACAGGCTGCCAGATCTGAATGCTTTAATGATTTAGAATATGACGAATGCGTTAACTATCGCAGTTCAAGCTGATTAAGTACCCTATAAAACGGATAAGTAATACTATCAAATTAATTCCTTTCAACTCGCCTAAGGGTTTCACGGCATCTGCTCGTTATGACTGTTTTTTCTGCATTTAAAAGACTTCCTCAGTGAATTCGATTCGGACGGTCACAACAAAATCACTGTAGACAACAAGCTAACCAATGAAAATGGTACATTTAAAACACAAGATAGGAAAGTAAAATGGCGTAAAAGTCCCCACGCAAGAGGGGATGTGCAAATCAAAGGACTGGGATGTATAAGGACAGGTCGAGGTCAACCATGCGATCTAGCTGTTTGTGTATTTCTGCTTTCTCCCGCCGGATGTCAGTTGCTACCAAATAGCTCAATATCTGAGTTGTTCGTTCTCGAAGGAGTACTCCCTAGGCTGCTATGGGGTATGCAGAGAAACCGCTAGCTAGGAGATGTTTCGTGATAGACAACTTATGGAGTTTAGTTTCCTGTATGAAAGGTCATTTAGGTCATTTGGTTGCCAGACGAGTTGCTTTCACCCAGTGTACTTGAAATCGTAACAACATGGTTTCTATAAAAACAGATTGCAGTGGAGCGCAATGGCAAGGCATTCTTCACCCATGGAATTGGAAAAACCCTTAGTTATATCTTTGACGTGCATCACAGAGTAGCTCTGCTGGCCTGTGACTTCGAGTTTTCCTTACCTCGGCTGATGGGCTTGAGCTTGGGACAGAACGCAGGATTTTACAAGGAATGACGAACTCTACCGGTACCCACCATCCTGATTGCTCGCTGTCTGGAGTTAGACACAGTTGGCGGACGATTAGGACAAAGAACCTAAACATATGCATTCCATTTTCCATTTGATTGGCAGTTTGTACGGGTACCACTGTTTGTTCATAGCTGCAAGCATATGGGAGGTCTCTAATCTACTGCTCACTGCTTATAAGAATATACAATTTCGTCATTTTATCGGACAGTGGACAGTACTCCTACCTGAGTTTGATCATTCTAGTTCGCAAACGTGTGACATCAGTCTGTACCTTGTGGTTGCAGTTTCAGGCCTAAAAGTGACCAATTATTAATACAGTCAAAGAAAGATCGCAAGTTTCCATCCATCGTTTTCGTTGGCCTTATCTGTTACCCCTTTAGATTGTTTACTACTTGCTGCTGCGGGAATGTCCGTGAGTGTTTTTCACCTAAATCTTCAAGGAAACTTTCCTATTCGGCCTGCGACCAGGTTAGATCTCTGTATGCCACTTCCAGGTGACTTTGGCTTTGGTCAACTATTCTTATAGAAACCGCAAGTACTAAAAGACTCCCCACCTCAGCCATCCATGTACTTACCCAATTAAGCGAAAAGTACTCAATTTATACATCGGTGGCCTGCGTACCAGCTGTTAAAGTCGAAAGGCTCTGGACGATATTTTTGTTAACGACTTTGATAATTTGTCTCTTCTTTGCAAATTTATTGTTCTACAGGCAACTCGAGTTACTAATAATGTTACCTCTTCGTTCAGTAAAATCACCAATACTCGCCAAGACGTATGCAGTCTGGTAGAAATTATATTCAGAATATAATCATGAGGTTACACATACAAGAGTTTTAAAGTTAAATTATACTTTACGCAGTCAGTCTATTTTGATTCACGCTGGCCGGTTCGCAGTTTCCAGTCTGGCAATATGACTGTCGTTTCCCACGATATCCTTCGTGTGCCCCACAGTGTAGTAGGCACGGCGACGGTGACTTACGTTGCATCTACTGCATTCTCTCATCCTCTCTCACATAGGCCTAGTGTGAAGACAGAGTCAGGAAGCACGGAGACGGAGTGGGGCGCAGGTAGCTAGCATGACGCGAAACCGCGTCTAGGTCAGTTGATCACATCATCTGGGATTTATTGCTGCCAGCTCACTATTTCTATCCTCCGAAGAATATCATAGAAGAAATATTTCATCTTTTTTGCTTGGTCTTCGTACACCATCCAGAAATCCATCCAGAAAAGTTTCGTTGTTAGAACCGTTCCTCTGAACATCCTGAGTTTTTTGTTGAAGATGAGGCCCCATCAGTTCCATATGGTGGACTAATGGCGACCTTAGATTGGCTTACTTTGTCAAGACAGACTGCGATCTCATCCTTTATACTGATCCTTCTTGAACTCATGCTTCACGGTAGAAAAAAATGATCCCCGAAGATGTGACTTGTGCATTTGACAAAGACGGTTTGCTCTGAGCTGGCACTAGGTGATGCATTAGGGACATTTACCCACAGTGCAGAGTTGGAGCCACCGGAGACGAGGAAGATCCATGCTCCGTTTCAAGCCCGCCCTAGTCTTAGTATGCAAAACGCAATTACCAGTGAGGAGAGAGTCAGCTATTATGGCCTGAGCTATTTTGAGACGTTATGCAGATGGCGGGAGTGGAATAACTGCTGCTCCGTTCGCTATTTGATGTTGATCTATAGGCGTCCATCTGCATCAGAGAGGACGCACATTTGAATCGAATTGGGGCTCTTATCAAGGCCTTCATTACCTTTTCGACAGGAAAATACGTTCTGGTATTGAGCTGTTGTCCTCGACCTCCTGCTATGCTGTTCATTTGTTATCCGGCTGTCAATAGGAGGCTTCTGGGTATCGAGGTATCATCATGCTTTGCTCTGGTCCGTATCAGTTTGCGAAAACGAGGGCCTGGGCGGAGGCGAGAGAGATTGCGTAAAGACTAAATCTCATTTCATGATGGTTTTCCAGAACATCTGAACCGTCAGGACCCTGTCAGATTTTTCATTGCGTTATCCTGCAGGAAGTCCCTGTTGCATTTGCCCAGTCAGCTGACTGGGCAGAAGAAGTTGAGGGCTGATGGGAAGAATTCGCCAGAAACACTGATAAGAGAAATACCACACTGATTATCGCCGATCTGCTGACCTTTCAGTGTATAGAGGTGCAAAACAGTACTGTCGCTACTTTCCTGCAGGATTTGAAGTTGTTTATACGTCTGAAATAAGTGGTGGCTGTTCGCCCCGAGGTTGCTAGCACCAGTACTTGTAGAATTCTGCTGGAATCCAGTCATCTTTCTACATTTAAAATTTATTACACTGCCCACATCTTCTCCTACATGGAGCCAACATCCGTTTCATTCTGATGGAACCCCTTTAGGCTTTCTCGTAGCTTGAAGTGGCTCGGTTAAGAACGCCTCTTAAGTGTGCGTAACCTACTGCCATTAATTTGACAGTGTGATTATCCGCTGACAGCATAGGAGCATAATATTTCAATGGTCTGCGGCTCTGATCTGCCTTGATCAACGTGGATAAGAATGTTGGATCACCATTAACAGCGTATCCTCGGATCCTTCCTGGGTTGTTAGCCATGCATTGTCCTAAATTCTCTTTTGCAGGCAGGGTCAACACTGGGAGCATGCTTTTTCTGTTTGCAATCGGACGTAACCACCCAGCAATGCATGTGCACACAGACGAGTTAACTCACAAATGAGAGGGTTGGCTGTGAGTTTTTCTTAGGAACCTTCTAATGGGATACTTGCAGACTTGGAAAATGTATGAAGAAGTTAGCATGCACATTTTGGTAGTGTGATGTCCAAGCGATCCATCGGGTTGTGGGTTTCACAATCTGGGTAGGGTCTTTTCTATATCATGTGCTGCCATTAGTGAGGCCACAAAAACCCGGAAAATTTCTAAAACTATCATCAGAAAATAGCTGTAGAATGTCGTTTGGAATCCAAAATACAAAGTTAACAAAGCCTGTTTCTAAAATGAACTACCATGCACCCTTATGTTCAAGGTCACTAAAAGTGACGATTTCTTAAAACTGGGCCGTGAAAAATACCTTTCTCTTTGTTATTTACGAGAAAGCCCATGCACTTTACGAAAACGTCCAAAAACAGCAAGAGTTAGTAAATAACATTGAACGGTGCTATTTCTGACTTAACAGCTCCCTATGGCAAGTAGGTATTCCGAAGTGATTAATTATACGCTTTTCGTATGCATAAATGCAACAACAGAAAATAAGTGAGCTTTTGTCGTTTACGACTCACTTAAGCAATTCAGGGCCTGTGCAACATGTGCATTACCGGGCGTGTACACTACAGGGAAAGAATGCGTTTACATGGCCTAAAACTATTAATGGTTTGAATACCCATTTTGCGCTTTGCAAATAGTCGAGAAAGCATGTGCTTTCGACTTCTTTCGTCCGTATTGAAGGTTTAGTCACTGAAAAAGTAGCTTCTTCCCGTGAGATCCCTCAACATTTTTCCTATTCATTTTCTGAGGTATGCAAAAATCAACAAAATAAGCAGCTAAACCTGTGAACGAGCTAATCAGATCCGATCCTTGCCGTCGTAGTTGCGTGCATCCACCTTTGTGGTAACCACTAATCCTGTGGCTGTATTGCATATCGCAACGCGTGGTGTGTGGCTGCAAGTTAGACGCCTTTATTTAGAAAAAAGGCTTTCCTCCATTCCCATGTTTATATTAGATAGCTCGTTGACTTGCTGGCGGCTGCTCCAACCGTTGAAGTGTCAACAACTGAAAAGGTGGTTTTGCTAGGTACAGTGTCCTCTGCCTCGAAGTGCTGCCGCTCTTTAATTAATATAACCGATCCTCCGTGTTGCCTCCCGTCTGACCCCTATAAGCGGAGAGGCAGTCAGCACAGGAAATGAAATAACTGCCAGTCGACTGCCCTTCTGGACCTTTGAGCCCTTAAAATTGGTTTTATAACTGCACCGAGCCACTACCGGTCCGTGTGGCACACCGACAGTTAGATCTCGGACGTTTCATTCTTTGGTCTCGAAAAACACGTCAAGTGTAATACAAGACATACCACATCTCTCGTCATATACCATTATTGCCGTTTATTACTCACTGCCGGTATTTCCTAAGTCATCTGGTTCACCCGTTCCTTCTGAATGACTTTCACAGATAACAGTTTCGAAACTTCCTTGTATCTGATATGCTGCGATGTGTGCATATTCTACGATACATGGCCTTCACGCAGCTTTGTATTGGTTGCTATTGGAGAGTTAAAATAGAATTCACGTATCTGCTTTGTGTTCATAGCTTTTTGATACGTATATTTTGCCAGATAACCTGCTCACAAGAACTCAAATAAAAGGAGATTTCAAATCACATTATCCCTCCATTGCGAATTTGAAATCGGAAACAATAGGTTATGTGCATAATGGAATGTGCATACGGCATTTCTCTTGATGGTTTATAAAGTGGCTTAAAAGTGTTTGCGCTAAAACACTGGCTTATATTCCCGGAAGTCAAACCTTATTAATACTTTATAATACCTTTATAATACAAATACAAATTTATAAAATTCCCGGAAGACAAACCTTTATAATACTTTATAATACCTTTATAATACAAACCTTTATAATACTGTCACTAATAAAGAGATGGGTGAACACATTAATCTGTTCGCTGTAGAACACATCGAGCCAATCACGCAGCTTATAATTGGCCGACTTTGCACGAATTTATGAGAAGAACTAAAGTCGCATGGAAACAAGCCAATGAAAATTGTCTGCTTTGACTACCGTTACAAATCTACAAAAAAGTGACCTGAGAACCGGTTAGAAATTTCAGGTGAATAGAATACTCTTCCCAACTGACGAATATTTACCTTCCACCGATCCTCTTCTATAATATTGTATTGTATAGGCCTGACTTTATTTATGGTCAGTCAATGCTCTAGAAGGGTCTTCCCTCAAATATTCAACCCAATCCTCCTAGCCTTCTTAATAATAAATTGCTCACTACCGCTTGTTTGTAGCTACGCTATTGTCTGGAAAGTTTGTGAACCTTCTTCCAAACCCCTACACTGAGCATGTGTACCGTCCTGCAGCCAGCACCTTGAAAACCGTAACCGAGCCAATGGTTTCCAATCTATCCTGCCCATGATGTCATCGCTAATACAAAATCACGTATCGGCATGATCGGTTACACGCAAATCCATCCTACAGAAACTGTCGAACCTGTGACAGAAGCCAAAGCATAAACCACGCACATGCTGTCATCGCTTGGGCCTACCCGATCATATGCGCCTCCACGAAAAACTCAGGTAAACCACATCACATCACCATATGCATAGCATATGAACAAATCTGACATAAAACACAGCAGACGCTAACCGTACCCTTCTAACGTAAGTGGGTGGTGCGCTCTAGGGCTCCTCTATGTGGCCCACTGCTCGGTATGCGATCCGAGCAGTCCACCCCTTTGTGTGAAATGCTGACAAATGCCGAACATGGGAGGTGTGGTGGCACGCCTAGGGGCGGCTAGGACTTGGGGGACCCGGCCGAACCAGCAACTTGCGTCCTCTCCTGCCTCCGGTCTTCTTGACTCTGTCTTGACACCGGGCTCAGGTGGGGGAGGAGGAGAGAGTGCGGTAGATGCAGCGCAAGTCTACTATCACTTTAAATTAAATCACGCGCAAGTCACCGTCCCTGCTCCACTTTCCCATGGAGCATACGGTGACATCGTCGGACTACGACGGTCGAACTGTCGTGTTTGTGTGGTCGCCCATTTCCGCATCAGACAACTGACCGGCTTGGACAGCGGTTTGACTGTGGGGGTGGAGGGAAAATTGAGGTCAACAGCTCAGCGCATTTTCCTCACTATAAAAAATCTGACGCGCTTGAAACTATCACGGTGCGCTAAAAGACGTGGCTTGGAAGGTTGCCAGGTGACGGGATAACTCGGACCGTAGGGTCAGCCCAATGTGTGTTTTGTGTGGAGTGGCTGACTGGCGGACTGAGAGTCAGGCTGCAATGGCTCCTTCTTAACGTGGCCTTTATGGCACTCTAACTCCGTGGGATCCGAGCCAGGTGTGGTGGTTCATCCAGAGGCGGCTCCGGCTGCGCCAGCCACCTGCGTCCTCTCCCACCTCCAGTCTTCTTGACTCTGTGGGGGAGGAGGAGAGAGTGCGGTAGCTGCAGCGCAAGGCTACTATCACTTAAAACTTATTCACGTGCAAGTTACTGTCCCTGTACCACTCTTCCGTGGAGCATACGGTGGAAATCGTCGAAATCAACGATCGAACTATCGTTTGTGCGGATTGGTCGAATAGTGGACAAAGAGGCAGGCAGTTCCACTAAGTCGTATCCAAGCAGGTCACCTCCTTTTGGATGAAATTCAAGTGTGTTTTTGTGT